>PVIU01005487.1:0-112831 GCA_004026605.1 Ondatra zibethicus | reverse complement strand
AAGGGGAGGAAATGTAAATTATTTTTTTGAAGGGAAAAAAAATAAAAGAATATGGGGAAATAAATAAATAAATAAATAAATAAAACTCTCACAGACACCAAGTTCTCCACGAACCTGTACCATGCCCTCCCCCCAGCTCATTCTGACATAATTGAAGAATATGTGATTGCTTGAGACCCCACGTGAAGGCAGGTACTGAATCCTGACGTTGAGACATGTGCTGTCTCTACCAACTTTTGGAGCAAAGCAATCCACTAAGCAGAACTGGAAATGCCTTGTGTAAGCTCCCCCCTCCAACTCTGAACTCTCTGTCTCTCTTCTGTCTCTGTCTGTCTCTGGTCGATCTCTTGCACACACGTCCGCATGCTCACACACACACACGTTACTTGAACTTAAAGCTACATCAGCTTAGAGCAGTGTCCAGCCCACTAACCTGAAAACAACACGGATCAAAGAATGCACAACTTGCAACCGTGACTCTAATAATACCAGCTCACACCCGTGGAAACATGCTAAATGCGGAAAGGACAGACGCTTCCAACCAGACTTTTTAAATCAAAGCAGGCCGCCTAGGAAGGGCTCTGTGGCGGTGCATGTGAGGCATGCGAGCTCTCTGAAAAAACACATTCTTGACCTGTAGGACTGAGCAGGTGAGGCTTACAACAGAACGACAGCCAGGAAATGCCTGGTCCCCTTTCTCTCAGTTGCTCAGTCACGCGGCTTCTAAAGCTACCTTTCTCGGGGCTTTAGTAGATAGACACCAGCCTCAGGAAGGTCAGAGGAAAGGAAAGTGCCACTGTTGACCTCGAGGGAGCCATAGGGCCAGCGGTTCCATCCAGGCCCCTCTGAGAAGAGCGATGGCAAGCTGTGACCCGTGGTCAGCTTAAGGACACTGACCTTCAGGACCGACATTCACAGCCTACAACTTTCTGATGCCCACAATGTAAGAAAAGAGGCCAGGACAAAGAAGCGGAGAGCTGGGAGCCCACAGCTCCAGCCCTGAATATATGGGGTTGTTAGAAGGTGTCCGTCATTCACTGTCTCCGCATGGGACTCCTAGACAGAGGCCATCTTTCCTGGTTCGGCAGCTGCTGCCTGATTCTGAAGGTGGCCTGGTTAGCCCAAGTCCAGCTGCCCCTCCCAAAGCTCATCACATCCTTGCATCCTGCTGCCTCCTCTACCCTCCCCGGAGAGATCAGTAACTCAGAAATGCTATGGTGACCGACCACTATGTCTGGGTTCACAGTTATCTTGGATGTCACCAGCAGGCCGTTGCTGTTGTCTCTCCCACCCCAGCAGCCTGTGCTTTGCCTGACCTTTTCCCCATTGTGCCTCTCAGATCCTTGTACCTTGCCCAGGCCTCACCCCCTTCCCAGACAATCTCTTCTACCTCTTACCTAGGCCTCAGTCTAGTTCTTTCCCAGAGTCCCCATCAGGTCCCCAAGGCCACTAACCTCCTTACCACACCCGCCAGATCCTCCAGCTTGGAGATTGGACCATTATCGCCCAGACCATGCTTCTCACACCTAGCAGGATGTAAGTTCCCTGCATTGTGACTGCTTCTGAGTGACTTCCTAAGCCACATGGAACACCGGTGGGGTGTCAGCATTTGCTGAACATTTGTATAAGCCACTCAGTAAAGGCAGTTCCTGGGGCCTGCTTCTCACCCAGGCTCCCCTGAAGGAGGGAGGGGCCCCAGCATCTGCAGTCCCAGTCTCGGCTGTGACAGAACAGTCAGGTGAGAGGAACTGGAGTTCCACAGCCAGCAGGACACCCCAGGCTAAGGGATGCCCCATGCCTCCTTCCCGCTGTTCTTAGGCTGACATCTAACGGATAAGGATGACCTGCCGGTGGCCGCTGCAGGAGCAGTGACTGCATTTTCAGCTGGGGCTTTATGCCGATGGTGGTAATTACTGCAGAAAGCTGAACTTCGTTCAATAGTCAGAGATGACAGAAATCGAATTACAGAACGTTGAGCAATTGACCACAGGATACTGGACAAAGAAAGCTTATTGGTGGATGTGAAAGTGACGGGCTGTTAGCCCAAATCAGAAAACTTGAACTACAGAGGGGTGAGGGAGATAAGGAGTATTCTAGGCAGGGTTGTCCCAGATTCCCCCAAGAATGTGAACACTGGGCTAGGTATTGCCAGGGCCTCTGGCCCAGGTCTGGTTCCCCATTGGACACACACACACACACCTCTGCTTTCTGGTAATCCACTGGCCACACAGATACACACACACACACACACACACACACACACACACACACACACACACCCCTACATTAGTTCACAAGAGGCTCTTAGAGAAAAGCAAGAGCCTGACAGTTTCTGAGGGAACATTTATGCCCAGTGGTCTTTGGAGAACTTGCAGGAAGGAAGCAGTCTACCAGTCTCTTTATTTTCCCTGTAAAAGCCCAGTACTCTTTGGGGGTGTTTAGCTGGCCCTCAGAGATTCTCTCCTCGCCTATGATATGCCACAGAGCAGGCCTTCTAGACACATCCCTGTGTGGAGCAGAGCCCGAGATGCAAGACCTCATTCCAGTAAGCCCTCACAACATCCCAAGGCTTAACAGGCCAAGAGGAGACCTGCTCTGCTTGAACTAGGGGAGGAGGCCAGCTGGTCCTTTTTTTCCTCCAAAACACCCGAGAAACTTCTGTGTTTATGGTGGGGTTCCACAGAACAGTTTGAAGGCTACAGACCTAAAGTGGGCCAAATGTAGTATGGTGGCCCAGAAAGGTAGAGACCATCCATGGCACTTGAATGAACAACACAGAAGTGGAAGCAAGGGACTGGGCGATGGGGAATGGAGGGGCAGATGTATCCCTCGAGAAATAGCAGTGGTTGAGGTGGCTAAGCAACCAACCCACCCCATAGAACGCTCAAGTGGCAGAAGACAATAGAAGAAGGGCCCAGTTCACCACCGAGAGCAGAACAAATTCCAGGGGCATGGGCGATGGCAGGTATTTAGAGGCAGGACATGAAGCTAACTAGACCATAGTCCATGCTTTAGGAGGGTGAGGCACTCAGGGAGCAGAGAAGGCTTGGAGCAGCGGTGGGATGTGCGCCTGTACCCTGCCACAGATCCTCAGCATAGCTGCCAAGGGACTGTTCGCTTCTGTAGTTTCACCATCAACCATTCTCTGTGTGGGATGAAGTGAGAGAGGCTGAGTCTCCCAGGCTGGGGTGGGGGGGATATCAAAACCCATTTCTTTGTGAAGAGAATGTTCAAGACACCTCTTCTAGATATTTTAGAATTCTAAATACTTGATTGTCAACTACATTCTCCCTGCTGTGTGATGGCAGGGTTTATTACTCCTGTCTCTCTGTAACATTGGCTAATCTCAGCATATATACATAGAGAAACATACTCGGTCAAGAAGTATAATTATTATGCCTCAATCAAAAAGAGATGGATGATCCAGAACCCAGACTGTCATTCCGATCTCTAGACACCTGCTCAGTTTCAGGCCCAGCTGGATTCAACTATCTTGGGAGCATGAAGCCAACCTTATGTCTACTGAAGACCACTTCTGTGGAGACTCAGTATGATCTATTACAAAGACATTTTTTTCACAGTGGAACCTGAAACACAGGCCAGGGCAAACAAGAAGTCACCCATCACCCCACAAGTCACTGTCATTTTCTTAGCAGATTCAGCTCTACTATGCCCTGCTTTTTGTGAATGAGTTTCACGAATACTCTAGGAGGGTCTATTTATATCACCAGGAAGATACTGACTGAAGAGAGGGATGGAGGGAAGGAGAGAGGGAGAGAGAGAGAGAGAGAGAGAGAGAGAGAGAGAGAGAGAGAGAGAGAGATTCACTGCAAATGATGAGATACAGATTTTTTTTTTTTAAATGTGAGGTCTAGCAGTCAAGCTACATTTTTCAAATCAGGAAGCCTGATGCTACAATCATCCAAATGGTTTATAGCCCTTCTTATCTTCAACAGTGTGATAGTTGGACTGAACCTTCATATACATCTTTGGATCCAGTTCCTGGAGTCCATGTTCTGAAGAAGTCTTAGGGCAAATCTGTGTGCTTTACTTGGTGAGCAATTCTTTTTCTTTTCTTTCCCTTAACCCTTGGATTATATTCCTTTTCACTCCATGCTACCTGTTTGAGGTTCTGACAGATGATGTAAATTCCTGTCCACATCTTTCCCAAAGGAGGAAGGGTGCTGGGGGCAATTTAGATGGATTTTAGACTGGTCAGCCTGGTAATTTGCCATGTTAACTTTGCCAGCTTTGGGGCTGGAGAGATGGCTCAGCAGTTAAGAGCATTGACTGCTCTTCCAGAGGACCCGGGTTCAATTCCCAGCACCCACATGGCAGCTCACAACTGTCTGAAAATCCAGTTCTGAGGGATCTGACACCTTCACACCAATGCACATAAGATAAAATTAAAAACCATAAAAGATATTAAAAAAACTTTGCCAACTTTGAAGCCTGGCAGTCTTGCGTGAATGGAAGGAGGTTTTCGTTCTAACTTCCTGTCCACTAAAGCTTTTCAAAGTATCATGCACAAAAGTATCAAAAGTATCAAAAAAGCTTTTCAAAAGTATCATGCTTCCTGTTGTGACTTATTGGTCTTTTTTTTTTTTTTTATGAGAGTTCCCAAAGACTGAGGGCTAGGGTTCCTAAAGTGCTGTCCAGATTGTTCACTGTCCTCGACTTAGGACTAGAAATCGTCCACCAGGCTACACTGTCATCTCTGTTGACAAGCTTGTTTCCCTTCGTCTGCTAGTCACTGCTTGGTGGCCAGTCAAGAAAGGTACTTCTCAGCCGGGCCGTGGTGGCGCACGCCTTTAATCCCAGCACGCGTGAGGCAGAGACAGGCGGATCTCTGTGAGTTTTGAGGCCAGCCTGGTCTTCAGAGTGAGTTCTAGGACTGGTTCCATAGCTACTGAGAAATCCTGTCTTGAAAAAAAAAAGAAAAAAGAAAAAAAGAAAAAGAAAAAAGAAAGAAAGAAGGGTACTTCTCTTCCTCCCTCCCTCTCTCCCTTCTTCTTTCCACCCCTTCTTTCTCTGACTCCAACCCATCCTCCAGTCTTAGGTACAGAGTCTTGAGTTAAGTATTTTGAGTCATGGAATGAACTTGTCATTGGGGCCATGTTGGTAGCAGTTTGCAAACGAAATGATGAAAATTAAATTGGCTGTAGCAGAGTGGAGTTGAAGGGGAGAATCAGACCTTAGAAAGACAAACGCCATCTTCAGTTCCGATTCTTGCGGCAGGACCCTGGACATGTGACACAGCCTCCACTTAGGAATTAATAAGGGACTTATGCGTGAGAATATCCCTTAAGTAGGGAATGGGCAGGTGACAAAAGAAAGGAGAAACAGAGAAGGAAAACTGGGCATTGCCTTGAAGAACAAACGCCGCACTGGAAGACATTCAAACTACACTAACAAAAGGCAAAGGCAGTACTTCTGTGGGCAAACTGAGCTTCTACCTGTGACCTCTGATCCCTGCTTTGGCACACAGTATGTCCTAAGTACAGCAACTGCAGGCAGAAACTCCATGATCTGAGACCTGGAGACTTTGAAAGCCTAGAGGCTGCTGTGATCTGAAGCTCACAATTCAGACCTCAGTTCTCTGTCAGCTTCTGCATGAAGTCACAGCTCAGTCTGCACACTGCTAACCCAGGAGAACACCAACTACCAAGACACAAGGCAGAACCACACAATGTGATGGCAGTGATATGCAGGGTGGACACCAAGCTATATGGAAATGCCTTCCTGGCTATCCCAAAGCAAAACTCGGAACTCAGGGCCACAGGGACCAACATGCAGCCAAAAAGTCTGCAGCATCCATGGGAGCAGATACCAAAACTAACCTCGGGAAACGTGGCAGCAAATGAATTTCGTTAGAAGTGCAAAATGCCTAACATCCGAAGAAAACTGCATTGTTATATGAAGTCTTTGAAGACAGGATCATGTATACACACAGACCTAGGTGTGTATGTGTGCTTGTATGTGTGCTTATTCTCCTACCAATTACAGGTATGTCTGCTCCCCCAGAAGTTGCTTAGTTAACACTAAGCACATGAAAGTAACCAGGCTGCTGGGAAGAAGCGCTATAAGAGCAGATGCTGAATTTGCAGGTACAGACTTGTGCATATGCAAGGGAAAGCGTGCAAAGTGAGTCTGCCCTAAGCAGGGAGGGAAGCCTGGCTCCTGTGCTTCTTTCGTTTTGCCCACCCCATCCCCTCCTATAGTGTTTCAGGTGTTAGGACAGCCCTAGACACACCAAACGCACCTTCAGATAACCTGCAATGACCAAGTCATAGAGCAACCGAAACAGCTCCGTGGGAGGACTGCCCGCAGATCACAGGGCAGGAGCGCTCTGAAAGCCTGCGGAGTCCCCATATGTCCTACAGTTCCTCGGGCCTGAAGGATACCTGAGCGTCTGGCCAGCCAGAAGTTGGTGGCTTGCCTCCAGAGCTGAGTGACTGATGGAGACTTTTGTTCTCATCCCAGATGCTAGTGAAAAGTGCAATGGTCCTTGCTTACTTGCTTGAACCATGGCCATGTGTGCCGTGGCTTGGCGGGCGCTCAGCATTTGGAGTGGTTTAAATAGCAGGTCAGGCAGGGGCCTTCCCAGCCCAGCCTTGTCCTGGAAATTCTTACGAATATTTCCAAGAAAAAGAAGAGAAAATAATGCCTGCTTTGCTGAGGGTGGAGCTGAGGGCAGGGGCCTTGGAGTTAAGAATTTGAATTTGGTTCTGGTACAGGTGAGTGTCCTGCGCCAGATCATTTAATTTCTCTGAGCCTCAGTTTCCTCACTTGCAAATGGAAGGTAATGCCCATACAGGTTTGCTGAGTTACTGGATGAGGTTTTTACATGTAATTCATGGTCACTCTGTAGTAACCGGGGTGGCCACCTGGCACACGGTATACCACATTCAGTGATTCTCTTTGTCTACCAGTGGAGGTACCAAGACTATACCAACCTACGGTGCAGATTTGCCCTGGAAACCCAGGAGAGAAGACATATAAGCAGTCTGGGGGGGGCTCATTACTCCTCTTTAACTGATGAAGAAAACATGTAAAAGGAAATGGAGATGGAAATCATTGTTAAGGCTCACAGGTAAATGGCTGGCTGAAGAACATTCCAGAATATTCTTTGACTCAAGTAAAATTTTTTGTTGCCTGCCCTGGAACTATCTCTTGTAGACCAGGCTGGCCTCGAACTCACAGAGATCCTCCTGCCTCTGCCTCCCGAATGCTGGGCTTAAAGGTGTGTGCCACTACCGCCCGGCTGAGTCCTTATTTAGTGAGAGTTTTTCAAACTATGAATGAAATATGAGTCAGTAAAACTAGACATAAGGCTTTGTCACCTGTTAAGGAGAGCTGACCCAGGCTATGGGCGTCGGAATAAGGATCAGAGTCCCCTGTCTATAGCCCACCACAGGAGACTGGAATTTGCTGATGTGCCCAAGCACAGTCCTGGGAAAAGAGTCAGCTCTGGGTGCTCCAGAGCGGGAGGTCACTGGTCTGGAGCAGATAACAGCTGGCCTTAGGCTGCCACAGGAAATTTCCCTGGTGGAGTCAACAGCTAAGACCTTACTGGAGAAGACACTTTGCTCCTGGTCAACTCTCTGAGGAATCCCAGTGGGCCTGAAACTGGCTCTCATCCGTGGTATGGCTTGTACTGACTTAGCTCAAACATCAACAAGAACCGACAGACTAACACACGCAGGGGAGGAAATCCCCACATACTCTTATACTCTTATTTTGACAAGGAACTCTGGCAGCCCCTTTCTCCAGTTCCATCCTGGAATCCTATTCTTTCCCATTCAATCTCTCAGTGGAAAACGAACTGGGGCTTGCTGTTGCTTTAGAGTGCAAGACCCCCTCGCCTCAGAAAGGTTATACAATTTTGTCATGACCACACAGTCAGCAGTAGCTCCTGCAAGGCTCAACTCCCAGCCTATGCTCTCCCTTGGTTTGCCCATTTCCCAGACTTGGCTCTCCCTCCCGGCCATCTGGCTCGGGGGCCTGAAAAGTGAGGTGTTCTCTGTGGCAGCAGATGGAAGTCAGTCATAGAGTATGAACCAAATGGCACCACGCTGGGGGCAGAGATGTTCTCAGACTGAAAATAGCCTCCATTTATGCTACGAGTGACACGAGGAGGGAAAGAAAGCCAAGGCATTGGCCAAGCAGCTGTACTGCCTTCTCCAAACACCGACCTCCCCTGTCCCGCTCACCATCACCCAGAGAGTGACTATGTTCAAGGCAGTTCTGACGCTGCTAAAGTCAGCTCCAAACTCCTGTCCATGATTTCTTCTGTCCCGCTGTGAGAAATGAAGGAAGGCAGAGGCTCGTGAAAACAGAGTCTGCTTGAGAAACAGATGGTGGGGGCCGAAGTGGGGGGGCTAGGATACCCAGGCCAAAGGAAATTGGCCCCCCGTTTCAGGGACCTACTGCCTGGCACAGGGTGGGTTTGGCTTGGAAAGGGAGAGGCGATGATTGTACACATGAGAGGACCATCAAAACAGCATGAGCTCATTACAACCATCCATCACCCTCGCTTCCTGCAAGGTCTCTGAGGTGGTTGCCCTAAGGGGCAGCAGTAGAGAGGTGCACACGTGCAACCAAAAGACAAATCCAAGAGCTGGAGAGATCTGACTCTGGGTAAAACATTGAGGTTAATGGAAAACCCATCTACCAAAGACCCCTTCACAGTCAGGAGCCTATGTACAGTGACATCTGTCAGGTTGCTGCCCTGACTGGGAACATCCATCAAAACCAATGGATACACTGTGGCTTCAAGGACTATTAGATCCCCTCCAGAAAGACTGGAATGAGTTGACACACTTCCACTTGCTCCCTGCTTGTGGAACTGACCCGATCGCTGAACTAGTGTCTCAAGCATCCATAGCCAGGAGGGAAAGAAAACCAATTCTGTTGCACTTCAAGTACTCAGTGGCAGCTGGGAGCCCCTAATAGGGTGGTCTCTAGAAAGTTCAAGAGTTTCCAACCACTTCTGACATACACCTCTTTGTAATTCCAAGAGAAGGCAGAAAGGTGTGCAGCTGGGGACGGTGTTAGGGATTTGCCAGCCAGAGTTATTTATCCTTGAGTAATATTCCATCTCTTGTCAACCCTAGCTTTGTACCATTGCCTTGTGAGCACATCTAAGTGATGCAAGAAAGGGAGAAATCTAAAGGGTTTGTGGAAGTCCCCTGGGCTCCTCCAAGTCCCTGTCTGCATGCCACACACTTCCTCACCTTCACCCTAAGCAGGAGCCTGGCAACCCATCTTCCCAAATAAAACCTTTCAACTTTTCTCCTGAAGATTTCTTGGGTCCGACCCTCTATTACCAGGTTAGGGGCAAAGCTCCTGATTCAGCGCCCCTGCCCTCGCCTACCGCCTACCTCTTTAACCAAAGCCTCTTCCTGAATGCGAGCGCTCCCGCGTTTTCCCACTGCTGGAGTCTTCTAACCTCATGGCTCTCAATTATAGAAAGGTAATAATTGCTCGTCACGATCCTTCAACTTGAACCCTGCCTTTGTTTCTGGTCACCAGTAGCACGGGCATATGAAACTACCCGGAATAAAAATGAAACAGAAATTAAGGTTTATGACTACAATAAGCCAGTGGAGAATGGATTTTTTCCTGTGGGCCCTCCTGAGTGTGAAGCAACGTATTCCTCACCCTACACTGCCAGGGACTGTCTCCTTAAGTTAAGAACCCATCAGATCCAGTGGGGAAAGGGGATTGTAATTCCATCTCCAAATCCTTGGCATCTGAATTCTAACAAGTCTTGCTTCTTAAATTATTCCATAATCTAGAAGGTGAATAAACAAACATACATACATATCCAGGGTCACCACAACTGACAATGTGCAGAGAGTGAGTGACTTTAGAACACTCAGCCCTAAATGGAATCATCAAGCCCCTCCCCTCAAGGTTCAGGAATCTATGTGGAAGAGGAGGCAGAAACATTCTAAGAGCCAGAGGTGGCGGATGGCTACAAGGAAACAGCATCATCCAGACCCAACAGGACTAATGGACATATGGACACATAGAGATTGTGACATACAAACAAGACTTGCACAGGTCCAAACCAGTAAAAGTCCCAGCATGGAGGAGGGGAAATGGATGTAAATCCCACCCCCAACCAAGAAGCTATGTGCAATTGATAACTGCTGGGAAAATCAGTTTTCTTCAATGATTCTTGCAAATCAATAAATTTATAACATCATAGAAACTCAAGAAGAGAAATCACATGACCTCAACAGATGCACAGAAGACCTTTGACACAGTAAAACATCCCTTTATGATAAGAGCTCTGAAAAAACAAGCAATATAAGACAATATCTCAACCTAATAAAAGCTACATACAACAAATCTACAGGCAGTATTGAAGCATCAAAGCATTTCCAAGTAAATAAGGAGTGAGACAAAGCATGGCCACTGCCCCATTTTACTCAGGGCAGTGCTTGAAGTCTTAGCCCATGCAATCAGAGAAGAAAGGGAAATAAAAGTGATGCAAATAGGAAAGGAAGAAGTCAGTTTGTCCTTATTTGGAGATGACATAATCCTATGCATGAAAGACCCTAAAGGTACCATCAGAAAACATTTGCAAATTACAAACATTCAATGTTTTTGACAAAGTAGTAGAATACAAAATCAGCATAGACAAATCAGTAGCTTTTCTATATACAAATAACAAAGTCTCCAAACAAGAGATGCTTGAGAAAAAATCCCATTCATAACAGCCTCCGTAAGTACCTGGGATAATCCCAGAAAGTGAAAGGCCTCCACAATGAAAGCTTTAATACACTGGAGAGGTTTCTAGAACATGGAGACACTCATGTTCACAAACTGGCAGAATTAATAATTATGAAAATGGCTACATACATAAGGAAATCCACAGATTCAAAGCACTCCACATAAAAATTCTAATGAAAATTCTTCACAGATATAGAAAAAAGACCCTCTGAAATTCATATAGAATCAAACTATTCCAAATGACCAAAGCAATCCCCAGAGAAAAATGCTGAGGACGCCATGGCTAAGTTCAAGTTGCACTACAGAATAATGGTAACAAAACAATACGGTTCTGGCACAACAACAGACAATGGGTAGACCAGATAACTGAATAGAATAGAAGAGCCAACTATAAAGACACACATCTACAGCCACCTGAATTTTTATACATATGCCAGAAACATACACTGGAAGAAAGAAAGCCTCTTCAACAAACGGTGCTGGGAAGACAGATTTCCATATATCGAAGAATGAAACTAGATCAATGTCTCTTGCCTTGTACAAAAATAAATTCAAAAGGGATCGGAAATCAATGTAAGACCCAAAACTTCAAAATTACTAGAGGAAATTATCAGTAGAATATTTCAAGATCTATGCATCCATGAGGGTTTTCTAAATGGTAACCGATAGCACAGAAAATAGAACCAAGAACTGGCAACGCAGAGACATACGGCTAAAAAGTTTCTGTGCAGCAAAGGCATTGACTGAGTGAGGAGACAACCTAAAGAGCAGGAGAAAATCTCGGCTACCTATATATCTGATTAATGTCTAGTAAATAAAATAACTCATGAAAGCTAAATATCACTAAACAAAATAATACAACCAGTGTGGTGGTTTGAGTGAGAACGGCTCATGTATTTGAAAACTTAGTCAACAGTCAATGGATTGTTTGGGAAGGATTGGGAGATGTAGCCTTGATGGAGGAGGTGTGTCACCCTTGCTGGTGGGCTCTGAGGCCCCAAAAGCCTACCCTAACCCCACCTCTTTGCCTGCTGCCTGGGAATCAGGATGTAAGGCTCTCAGTTACCGTCCCAGCACCATGCCTGTCTATTTCCTGCCCCGGCAATCATGGTCTAACCCTCTGAAACTATAAGCAAGCCCCCAGTTAAACGCTTTCCTTGAAGAGCTGCCTTGGTCAAGGTGTCTCTTCACAGCACCAGAACACTAAAACAATCAATAAATGGGTTAATAATACACACAGCTAGTTCTCAAAGGCTTGAAGTACAAATGGCCAATAAACATAAATTGTGTCCAACATCACTGTATGAGAGAAAAGAAAGTTAATCCTATGTCTAGAGCCGATCTCATGCCAATCAAAATGGCAAGAAGTGCTGATGAGGATGTAGAGAAATAAAAACCCTTCTTCATTGCTGGTAGGCATGTAGACTTGGGGAGTCACTATGGAAATCTGTATAGAACATCCTCAATAAAAGACTAAAAACAGAACTATCATATGACCCAGCTAGTCCACTCCAGGATATATATCCAAAGGAATACTGAGAGAGAGACAAAGAGAGGGAGACAGAGAGAGACAGAGACAGACACGGAGACAGAAGAGAGAGAGAGACAGAGAGAGAGACAGAGAGAGACAGACAGAGACAGAAGAGAGAGAGAGACAGAGAGAGACAGAGACAGAGACAGAAGAGAAAGAGAGAGACAAAGAGAGAGACAGAGAGAGACAGAGACAGAAGAGAGAGAGAGGTCAGAGAATGAAACAGGGTTGTTTGCTGGGAAATGGATGCAAATGGATACCCTAAGGTTAAGGGAAATAAGTCAGGCTCCAAAAGAGAAACGCCACATGCTTTCACTCATTTCTGGACCCTAGGTTTTACAGAGATCCATCAAATCTGTTGTGTACGTAGGCCATGAGAGTAGACATGAAACAGCCTCAGGGGATGAGGGAGACCTGCAGGAGTGGGTGTGGAGGGAGAAACGGGAGAGTAGGGCAGTTGGGTACAGTCAAAGTACATGGCAGACTTGCATGGAATGTCTTCAATAAGACACAATGTACAATGTACAGTGACCACATGCCTACAAAAATAAATATTGTTATATAGTAAAAAATTATTAATTGGTCAACTAATCCTCAGCAACCAGCACAGAACCTGATGTCTGAATAGCTACTTTCTTTCCACTGCCTCCCCAAAGGCCTCACGCCCTGTTATGAGGTCTAAACCTGCTGTCCTTGGAGTCTATGTATTGGACTCCACATCCCACAGCAGATACTTTTGGGTTTTCAGTGAGTTTGAACTTCAGCACCACTTTGAGAAACAGACACTAATTACAATAAAATGGTAATATTCATTTTTTTGAGCATTCATTACATGACAAGTTGTCCTGGATAGTTCCTTGCTCGTGTTCCTTTATCATATACAACAGCCCAGCTGGCGAAGGACTGCCATCTCTCCAGTCTACAGGGGAGAAAACTGAGACTAGAAAAGGCTGGGGAATTAGACTAAAGTCCTCTGCCTCCAGATCCTTGGGAACCAAGTCTGAATCCAGACCGCTCTTACTGATTATTGCTCTCCCCGCCCCAGACACTGAGGCTTAGAAAGTTTGGAGGGTTTCTCAGAGTCATGAAGCTAGTAAGTAGCTATGTCTGCCCTCTCCATCCAGTGACCAACCACCACCCCCTTTTATCAGGTGGTACTGACTATGGTTCAGGGCATCCCAGGCTGGGGAGCTTGCCTGACAGGGAAGCAAGGTCCTAAGACCAGAAGACCCCAGGAAAGAAAACTCATCAGAATATAAAAGATGCACTGTGCCACCAGCCCTCTGGAAATTTATGCAGGCCAGAGAAATACTGGGCTCTGCCTGCATACTTTTGGCAGTCGGAAAGACATGTGACTCATGGTGTTTATAAGGAACAGACTTATAAAGAACCCACTTTCCCCTGGCCAGTCTGAGTAGCTATAGCACCACGGAATACCATTCATTGCCCAGGAGGATTCCAGATGAAACAGAGTAAACCAGTTCAGGAACAGACACACACAGAAGCAAGATGTAGCGCTTTTGCACAGACACACACAGAAGCAAGATGTAGCACTTTTGCACAGACACACACACACACAGAAGCAAGATGTAGCGCTTTGGCATAGACACACACAGAAGCAAGATGTAGCGCTTTTGCACAGACACACACAGAAGCAAGATGTAGCGCTTTTGCACAGACACACACAGAAGCAAGATGTAGCGCTTTTGCACAGACACACACAGAAGCAAGATGTAGCGCTTTTGCACAGACACACACAGAAGCAAGATGTAGCGCTTTTGCACAGTTCCACACAATTCCAGGAAAGCGCTGCGCAGAGGCCAAGAATGGCAGATTAACAATGGGTGAGAAAAAAACCCAGGCGGAGCTTTGCTCTCCCCACTCAGGCTGCTGGGCAGCGTGGGATGTCTTCAGTTTGCTTCTCAGGATATCTGAGGAAACCCAGGTGGGGTAGGCAGGCTCACCCTTGAATCCTGACTGCCCAAATGAAGAAAAGGGGCCAAATATTCCAATTTAACTGAGCCTCAGCTTCGCCTGGCATAAAATAAGGCCTACCTCTCAAAGACTTTCATAAACTCAATGAGATATTTATTATAAAATTGCTTGCCCCAGGGCTGGTCCTTCCGTCATTTTCCCCCTTCCTAAGACCGATCTTTCCCATCCCTTATGATAATGAAATGCGCTGAGAAAACCTAGCCTTGTCTTAAATGACCCTCATCCTCTATGCACAAATGCTCTAGCGGGGATGCACGGGCCCTGCTGCCACCTGTCTTGGTGGATACTAATTCAAGGAGACCAGGGTTCTCACTCCAGGTCCCATCCTGCTTTAACCCAGACATAAATGGGTGTGACGAGATCGCACATGAAAAGGCAACTTCTGAACTGCGGCCACTGACCTCCTGCTTAAAGCAAACATACGCAAGCCAAACCAGCCAGCCAGATTGGAGCATCCTGAAGGGGCCAACCCTCTAGCAGGACCCAGCCTGAGTCCTGAGTGAAACAGACTTCCTGGCTCTGTGGCTCCAGACTTCAACTCTTCCCATGTGCCTCTACATGGCTTCCTGAGAGCCTCACCACACAGTGACATTTGTGGCACCCAGGCCAGCAGGGAAATGGGCGAGGCTGCAGGAAGAATTATATAAGCCTCCATTTTTTTTTTTAACAGGGTGGGTATTTTGGGAAAGAACTGACTGGATGAGCTGCTTAGCAGTCTTTCTGGATAGGCTCTTGCAGCTTCCTCTCTGGGTCTTTGGGAAGTGGGGTTACCTAACACCACCAAAGAGAGATGAAGATGTCCAGCCTCAGGCTTGTTGGACTAACCAAGGAGAGCACCAATGTGGACAGAGTTGAACCTTCCTGACCAGGCTCCTGAATCCATGCCAGGAGGCAAGGTGTTTGTAAATCCCAGCTGGCTCTCCACAGACAAATCCCTTTCATTAGCCACTGTGTTTCCATCCAAGAGACAGAACTGATCAAGGATGAAGAAGGCCTGACTTCCACTCCCCCACTTCCTTTTTCCATGTTAGACATTACTAATCAACCACAGATCTCATCATCTGTGAGTCCCATGTTGAATTCTTTCTACAAGACTGCCTGAAACCACCGGCAATGGCCGATGGGAGATGTTCTGCAGTGACGCATCTTCACTCTCTCTCAACCGTCAGTGAGTGAGCAGCACGTGAATGAACTTCTGTTTGCATTGTGAGGTTAACCTGCTGAGCTCTAAATATTCCTACACAGCCACGGGCTCTCTGGATCTTAGTATGCAGGGATTCTGTTTAGCTGAAGAGTAGACCGTTCATATTTGTTTGGGGAAAAGAAATCACAAGTATTTAAGAGTCTAGAGCACACAAGAATGCCTGCATTAAACATGCCCACAGACAAGCTGATCCTTTCGGAGCCCATGGTAAGTTTGCCTTTCTCGGCCTCTTGGAAGTTGGAACATGATCCTGTGTTTTAATCTGGCCAATGATAAGTGAGCAGAAGTGGCATGTATCATATGCAGAAGGTCATCATGGACTCCACCATGTTTCCCCTCCACCCTGGTGATCATGGGAGCACATGCTAACATGCCACTTCTAGTTGGGAGGGTCCTTGAGTAACTAGGATGGACAACATTTCCTCATTAATGACCTATGTTGAGCACAATCACAAATGAGAAATAAAACTTTTTTTTTTTTAAGGTTTGGTTACTGAAAGCTGGGAACTGTTTGTCCCTCTGCATTGCTTTGCTTAACCCGATGCCTACACGGCGTCTACTACCAGCCATTCTTTCAATTCTATCAACGACCTTCTGAAATGGGAAACGTATTACTGTTCACATTGTGCAAATGGCATTCATGTATAAATAATGCCTAGAAAGTATATGCAAATAATGTTGAGAGAAGTAAGACAATTAGCTGGTCAACTAATTATAAAAAAAGATTTCTATGCTCTGGTCATGTGATTTTTCGCAAGAGATGGGACATACTGACAAGGCCTCACTGAAGATTAAAAGCTCACTCGACCCCCTTGCCCCTGCCACCTGTGGTGGGTGAGGGAGCTGACCCTCTCCCTTACTAGATGCAGCACTCGAGAGAGTGGGCCCTGTACCTCCTCTGGGCAGCACAGCAGGGCTGACCCTATTGACAAAGGTACTGGCAAACCAGCCCTGAGAATAATGAGCCTGGAGATCTGGCTCCACCCCTCATCTGCCATATGGTGGTATGCTCACGGGAGAGATGATCCCCTCGCCCCTTGCCACTTATGGCATGGGGGAGAGATGGCCCTAAGGTCATAAGAGCAGAACTGTCCCTGCCCCTCACCAGCTGCAGCACTTGTACTTGGGTGAGTGGCCCCTATGCCACACCTGGGCAGCACAGTAGAGCTGGCCCTGATGGTTTAGGTGTTGGAGAGCTGACCCCGAGTATCTGAAAGCAGGAGAACTGGCCCCAGCCCTTGCTCATTGCTGCAAAGGGTGAACTAGCAGGAGCAATGCTGAAGAGCTCACCCTGGTGCTGAGGATGGGGACAGAAATGGTGGGCTGACCAACCCTACAACTACCCAGGCCCAGAACCAGAGTTATGAGTTGGTTAACCCCAACATCCACCCCCTCCATGATCTGTGGGAGCATGTGAAGGGGCCGGTCCTGCAGACCCAAAGCTGCAGGACCTTCATGGCACAGGGCAACAACAGGACATCCAAGAGGGGTCCCAGTGAAGGCCTAGCATTAATAGTGTGGAAGAAACCAGAGACCTCGACCAGACCAACGACTTTGCAATGAACACTTGCAAGAAAAGATATATGGACAAAAGTATTTATTGCACAACTCACTGTGTCACACTAGAGTCTCCATGATGAGATTTTTTTCTTTTTTTCCCCTTTTTTTCTCTTAAATTTTCTTCTATTGGGGGGTTGCAAGGGCAGAAGGAAGATACGAAGGGATAAGGAAATGGATGAGATTGAGATGCATGACATGAAAGACATGAAGAATAAAGGAAAAGAAAGTTTAAAAAAGCTGACTCAACACCAAAATCATTTCTGTGATAACCAAATACAACCATTTAAAAATAAAGCCATAATTTACTGCCGTAGCCTCCTAAATTAAGGATCACACCCTTCTTTGCAACAGTCACCCAAATCCCCAGATCCAGCCACACCCTACCCCTGAATGTTCCATCATCCTCTTTGCTTCTACTCACACCTTATTTATGGAAGCACTTTCTTCTGTAAGCAGCATACAATTATTGAAACTATCCTCTCCGTTCTTTTCTCTCAGATGACAAGATTCTACACATTCCGGGACAGCCTACCCAATAGACTTCCCTAGACCTTTCCAAGCTATATATAATTATTATTATTATTATTATTATTTTAGGCAGTGTTATAATTTTAACTCCTTCTAACACAATGACGTTCCACTTCTATTTCTACATAAATAGCCATATTGCAAATGCTCTATTGTCAGCCAACTTCATTATTTTCCAGAAGCAGGCAGAGTAAATACTACACACATAAAAGCATAATAGATGTCTGCCCTTTCATCGCCATATAAATATGTCAGCAGTGAGATAGTGAGAGGAAACTATCTCTTTGACTTTGTCTCGGAGGAAGGCGAACAGCCAGTTTCTAGTCACAGAGACCAGCTGGTTACCCAGTTTGTACACACTGTTGAGCTCTGGGTTGCAGATACACAGAAGTGGAGTACCCCCACCTACTCCTATCATTTCCTGTCAGGGACTGTCCTGAGGCTCCTCCCGACCCCCAACACACACCCTTGCAAGAGGAGAGTTCAAATCCAGCTGGAGATGATGGTTAGGGCGCCGGATAAACAAGAATGCGCTTATTTTGGAGGGAGCTTTAAAAGCTCTCAAAACAGAAAAGTTGTGAGATCTGGAGCAATCAGAGAAGGCTTCCAAGTGGAGGAGATGCAGCTTACTTAGGCCAGGAAAGATGGCTCATGGGAGGACTGGCCCCGTGTGTAGCAGCCATAGCTCAGACAGGAGGAAAGAGGAGCTGAGATCATGAGATTGGCAAAGCTGTAAACCGCAGCGGATGAAAGCAGAAAGAGACTGGGAAATGTCTGACAAGCTACCGGCGGGACCCAGCCCTGCTCTCCTCTCTACCACTGAGTATAGGGAGCATAGGCTTTAGGGCTCAGGGTCCTGCTGAGTTGGGAAAGCATGGAAGGGGTCAGTCTTTCACTCTTCTATTATCTTGATCAGGTCTGCATACACACAGAGCTAATTCAGCCTTCAAAAAGACCGTCTCCAGCTTTTCACTGCAAAAGGATCTGCCGGAGAAAGCCCGCGTCTCTCAACTCACTGGGATTTTTAAGCATAAATTCCAGCGTGGGGGAATGTTGGAAAGAGGGCACCGGCAATGGAGTCGTCCCAGGAAAAGTATTTATTCTCGCCTTTCCTCGGCCAAGGAAAGTTTCTGCTCTGGAAAAAGCACCTCACCATGCACTAAGCTGTATGGCGGAGGTTAAAATAGAAAGAAAGACGCAGTTCGGATGGCCTGTGTCCTGCTTTTAACTCTGCTGCTCCTGGGGCAGAGAAGTTCGGAATCTTGCCCCTCCTGATTGCGAAGACCCATATTTCTTTAGGTTTCCAAACAATATCCTGCTTTTAAAATGTGTGTGTGTGTGTGTGTGTGTGTGTGTGTGCGTATTTAAAAGGCACTGGTTTGGACTCTTTAACTGGAAGATTTTTATCCAAGCTTTTCATATTTTAAGCTAAGAGACAAAGGAGAAGGAAGGGAGTAAAGGGGAGGACCAGAGGAGGAGGAGGAAGGAAGAGGGTGAAGGCAAAGGAGGGAGAAACGAAGGAAGAAGGGGAAGGGAGAAGGGAAGGGGAGAACACTCGCTGAGAACTGCTGGACACCCGGGGCCGAGTTACCTTATTTAATTCTCATGGTCTGGCTCTCTGGAAAATACTCTCCTTCTCATCTTCATAACAAAGCTAGAACAAGTCAGCGGCTGCTTTTGGAGCTATAAGCTCTCAAAGGGTAAGGGTCACAGCCACTGATTGTATCTACTAGGAAGGACACACCAAATCAAAAGCAGATATCCAAAGTCTGTTCTGTTGGTACAGGGACCTCTGTGCAGAGAGAAGGCTCCCTTGTGGAGACTGACCTGGATGTCTCCAGAGATGACTTCATTGTCAACTTGACTGTACATATAATCACCTGGGGGTATGTAGCTCTGGATGTACCTGTGAGGGTATTTCTAGAGATGTTTAAAAACAGAGGGGATGACCTGTCCCTTATATGCATAACACTGTTCCCTGGCCTGGGGTCCTGGACTGAATGAAAAAGGAATAAAGAGAAAGTGAGGTGAGAGACAATACTCACGTCTCTCTGCTTCCTGACTGTGGCTGGACTATGCCAGCTGCCTCAAACTCCCACCTCTGCCTCCCGCACCAGGATGAGCTGTATCCCTTTGTAAGCCACAAGCCAAAATCAATGTGCATCCCGTGAGTTGCTTCTGCCCTGCATTTTGTCACAGCAGTCAGAAGGAAAACGGACACACCTCCTCTACCCGGAAGCTCATGGAGTCACTGAACACGTGTCCACGTTCACAACAGGTACAGAAGAGCACAGCTTACTGCTCCAGGCTTAGAGAAGACTAAGTCTATCACTCGAATCTGCCTTTTAGAAAATGAAGCAAAAGTCCAAACAAAGCAATTTAAAAGGTGCCTATGAAAACAAAACAAGACGACAACAACAACAAAAACATCACCATAAGCTGTAAACAAGAAAAAACTCAACAAGGAAGCTCATTCGCAGCCTCAACCAACACTCAGAATACACTGCCTTGATGAAGCAAAGCAGAATTAAAGTCACAGATAGTAGCTTTCATAGCATAGAGGGGAAGGACCACCTCAAGGGGGTAGGTAAATTAAAAGCATAACGTGGAATTTAGCTCGGCCCTGGGAGGAAAATTAACTTTGGGGAAAATACAGATTTCTAGTGTGGAGGCCGCAGGAACTGTGCATTTTTTTCCTCCTGATGTGTGCTGTGGAGCTAAAGATGCCCTCATCCGCGCATGCCCAGAGCATACCTATCCTCAAGAGCTGTCTGAAGACCCTGAGAGGGAGGCAGCTGCCTGCTCTTCTTTGAGGCCTGGAGGGTAGAAAGCAGAGACAGGAGGTCCCTAGGGGATGGCATAGTGGACCTGGGACTCAAAGGACAATAGGAGATTTCTAAGGACACCTGGAACTTGAAGAGGGTCTTCTAAGGCAAAGGAGTCTAGTCAGTGCACCCCAGCTGTAGGAGAGAAAGATCTGCAGGGACCATGCTGAGCTGAGGCCAGCAACTAGGCTGTGAGTCGTACCCAAGAATAAGCCAGCAAATCTGGGCTTTACCCTGAGATGATAGGAAGGAGAGGCTCAGCTTTGACCAATAAACCTGCACTGCTGGCGGCTCTGAAGCCGGAGTTGGAAAGAGGCCAGGTAAAGGAAGGGGCTTTCCCATCCTTACGAAGCCCAGACACCAGAGGGTTTAAGTGGGAGAGAAACAACCCCATGTACCGCTCGTCTCCCTTTATTTCCAAAAGACAGAAACATGAGTAGAAGCAAAACGAACCATTCCCTAAAGAAGGGAAACGGCAATGTGATGCCGTGGAGTCTCTCCTTTGCCATTTCCGTGTGACTCTAGGGCAGATACTGTCCCTGCTCAGCACAGATCACAAGAAGCCATGATTGCCCCCCCCAGCTCCCGCCCCCACCCGCATCCCTCTTCCATCGCAGCATCTGAACCTTTCAAGATACAGCGTTGTGGTCATTGCTTGGCCTCTGCTGTGTTTATGGATGCTTTCGTTCCAGCATTTTCCCAGCCTAATAAATTAGGCCTAATGAGCTGCTTTCCTGCTGCATTAAAAAGGACATGACTGCATGTTTTTCATAAACATGTTTAACCATAAATCTGCTTCATCTGATCGGTGAGCCAATTCTGCCTGCAGAAAAATATGAGATTCTTCCAACGGAGCTTAAAATATCAAATGTCCCTGCGAGTGACAGTAATAAGAGAGCAATGACAGAAGCCACCCCCATTTACCAATGATGTTCATTCGCTTCATGCTCTGCATGTCTTCACAGCAAGCCCACATATGGGTGAGACTGACCCTGCTTTACAGGTGAGAGAGCTGAGGCCCAGCCATGAGGCTCAGATTCAGGGCCATGCAGTTGATGCACAACATAACGGGCTTTTGTCCCGAGATTATCTCCAAATTTCCTGCTCTTTTACACAAGCTTGTAATACAAATAGGTGGCTGTGGTAGTTAATTCTCATGGTCAGATTTATTGAATTGAAAAATGCCTAAAGTAGTAATGTGTGTACCTTTGAGTGTATCTGTGAGGACATTTCCATAGAGGACTAACTGAGGAGGGAAGAGCCGTCTTCAACGTGGGCAGCACCATCCCATGGGCAGCGGTCCCTGGCTAAATAAAATGCAAATATGAGACAAAGCAAGTTGAGCACAGGCATTTCCTTCTCTCTGCTTCCTGAACCACAGAAATGTGGGCAAGCAGCAGCTGTGAGCTCCGGCTACCCTGCCTTCCCCATTATGGTGGACTTTATCTCCTCAAAACTTGAGCCAGAATAAGTCCTTATTCCCTTAAGTGGCTCCTTGTCGGGAATATGGTAATACCAGTGAGGACAGTAACTGGTACAGGGAAGGATTAATAGGAACCTGCATAAGGGACCTCCAAGCCTCTGTTTGAAACCAGCCTCAGGTGAACATGAGGGAACGCATTTAAGTGGTCCCCAGATGCTGGCTATGCAGGTAATCAGAGTGCCGGGGAACACTCTGCTCTTGATGGATTTGCCAAGGCTTGCTGCCCACAGTTCAGGGGAAAGCCGTGGTCGGACTGAAATAAAACCCTGTTGCCATGAGTCTCTGGTCACAGATACAGGGTACAGGGCACTCAACATTGCTGGCTAAATAACACCAGAGAAATCTAGGTGTTCGTGGGCCATGTCGAAGGTCAGTGGACAGTAAATGAGTGGACAAAAGGCTGAACAGGCTAAGGCAATTATGTGTTGAAAGTGCACATAATTGAATATATTTTTAGGTAGATGGACAGACGAATGAGTGGAAGTGATGGTGGGTGGATGGACAGAAGGAAAGAAGAAAAGAAGGAGAGAGAGAGGGAGGGAGGGAGGGAAATTTGATTAGTGGGTGGTTAGCTGGACAAAGAGCAGACAAGTTCTCCAGAAGCCAAGTCACTGAGTCACTAGAAGCACAAGACTTAAAGACACTGATGACTCAGGAAAGAAGATGGGGAGTTGTTTTCCAACCCAAAGCTAATCTTACCCAGATCAAAACAGAAAATAATTTTAAGTTACTTTATTTAAGCTGTATTATTTATCTCAGTTGTCTTATTAAGGTTGATCTCAACATTGCCACAATGTTGTATATTACTATTAAGAGAAACAAATGGGAGTTAGGGTGTAGCTCAGCCTTCCTAGAATATGCAAGGCCTAAGTTTGATCCAACCTCCCTTCCCCTCAAAAAACTGAAGAAGAGAAAATGGAAACAGTGCATCCATTTGTGGGACACAGAATTCTCT
The DNA here is from genome assembly GCA_004026605.1 of Ondatra zibethicus. NCBI lineage: Eukaryota > Metazoa > Chordata > Mammalia > Rodentia > Cricetidae > Ondatra > Ondatra zibethicus. Next base: position 90,007 of record PVIU01005487.1, on the reverse strand, counting down.
AATCTCCTACCTGATTCTCAGCCTGGGGACTGAGGGCAATCCTATAAATCAACACATCAATTTCCCCCACAAGTTTCATAAGGAACTTCAGTCTGGGTAGACAACAGGTCACTGGGTTTCCTTCTAGTTGACTGGGGAAATATTCAGCCGCAACATTGTTTCTCAGAGTGATACAAATACTGACTATATGACATGACTATTTCCTCTGTGTAATTAAGTACCAGTTTATGAGATTTTCAATGGCCACATAGTATTACACTCAATGTTGGCAGAATAATAGATCCAACCTTTCTCCCACTGCTGGGCATTTGGGAATTTCTAAGTTTTTAATTATTATGATTATCACTTGATTAAAAATATCTTGTTGAGGAAACTTTGTGCTCTTCCCTAGAAACTTTTCAAATCTGAAGTCCCAGGGACTGGAGAGATGGACTAGCAGTTAAGAACACTTGCTGCTCTTACAGAGGACTTGAGTTTGGTCCCTAGCACCCGTGGAGGGTGGCTCGCAACTGCCTGTAACCCTAGTGCTAGGGGATCTGACGCCTTCTTCTGGCCTCCTCAGATACCTACACTCATGTGCACATACGCACACATACATTTTACACATAATTAAAGAATAAATATTTTTAAATCCCTTGGCTACATTAAAAAAATAAAATTGAAATCTAAGAGACGACACCACTGCCTCCCTGGGTGCCCATTTGCAAACTCCCCACCGGTATTATCTGCCCTCCTCAAGTCCCCGCACCTGGCGGCAGGTGAGACTGTGAAAGCGTTAAAGCGCCTCCTTAGTCTGCCCTTGCACCCTCCTCCACTAGCATTCGCGCATGCCTCTGGCATCTCATTGTACTTCTCTACATGTTGGACAACCAAGTCTGTTTTCACGGGTTTCAGGGAAGTCGGGTCTTGCCTCTCATTGGCTGTAAACTGCCCACTCTGCTGTTGACTTTATTCATTCATGCCTCCCCGTGTGTTCTTGCATTCCAGCCTACTGACTCTTCACTTACAGAACTGACTTTCTTTATTCTCGAAGCTGTAACAGATGCTTTCATATTGTCACTTCTGCTTACTCTGATGAAGGAATCACTGGCTTTCCTGTGGCATCACACGCATGCAGCTCTGGGTTTGGTTGGAATTTCCCAATTTATTCCCCTTGGGTGATACCACCTGCAACCGCATCTTGTGTTTCGCAGTCATGGTCTAGACAGACGCTCTGTATTCCACTGCTGGCTCTGCGGATGCTGTTAGAATCCTGCCTACGGAACTGAAAGTGGGAGAGGAGGCTGACTTCGATGGACAACTTGACTGGATTAAGAGACACCTAGGACACTAGTGGGGCACAGCTGTGAATGTGCCGTGAGGGTGTTTCCAGAGAGGATTTCATTGGAGGAGAAAGAATACCCTGAATGGAGGTGGGACCATTCCACGGGCTGGGGGAAAATGAGAGCACCAGCTGAGCACCAGAATCCCGGCTCTCTGTTTTCTTCTCTGCCTAGAGGCAAGCAGGCAGTCTCACACTCCAAGGCCAGGCCTTTCTGGCCGTGATGTACTATACCCTCAAACCATAAGGTGACATAATCCTTTCCTCCTTGAAGTGGCTTTTTGTCAAGTATCCTGTTCACAGCGATGAGAAAAGTAAGCAATGCCCAACAGAACACACAACAGCAGGAGCCTGGGGACAAGGGAGTGGCCATGCGACAGGCCGTCTCCAGACAGCACCGGCTGACAAACACAAAGGAGCCTGGTATCATCAAGTTATCACCTATCCCAGAGGTGAGGTATCCTGGCCACAAGCAAGTCTGTACAAATGTCAGTCGGACAGCCATGATAGCAGAAGCAGCAGAAGAGACATGCAAACTAGAGGCCACAGTTGGGGTTAGAAACTTCACAGTCATCTCACAGGCTTGGGCCCTTTCATTCAGCCTCTAGACATGACATTTTCCTCTCCCCAAACACGAATCATGTGGCTTTGGTGATGATACTACACTGAACACTGTTTCAGGTGTGTCAAACTGTAGTCTGCAGACGCCATGCACCCGGGGATGGCTGTGAATAGGGCCTAAAACAAAATCATAAACTTAGCTAAAACATCGGGGGGGAGGGGTTTAAACTTGACTGTGCGGTTCTTGGACCTAAACTGTGTAGATGATGTCACACTATGAGGTCTAGGTCACTGGATGTGCCTCCGGGCCTTATCCTGAACCAAAGAAAGGCCTTTAAAATAAGCATCCAGGTTGTCTCAGAACCGTTTTTTAAGAAGTGGAGGATTGGATGTGGATTTGGTATGTGATGTGGTAGGAATGTCCCCTCCGAAATAAAATTCATTTCAAAGTTGTCATGGTAACGGTGATGCATGTGGGACCATAAAGAGTTAGGCCATGCGGGCTCTACACACACCCTCTGAAGGAACTAAGGACCTCTGTGGGGAGAGGTTTTCAAAGCCTGCTGCGCACTCTTGACACTTTTGGAGGTTTTTTTGTAGCCCAGCCTAGCTTCAAACTCAGGATCCTTGTTCTTTAACCCTCTGAGTGTTAAGATTTTAGATACGTGTCACAATGCCCAGCTTGAGGCTGATCTGAACAGTGGGGATTTTTTTTATCCTTCCTAGGATATACTTATTGGAAATGGGCAGACATTACTTGAAAAGAAAACCAGACATGAACAAATGAGCAAAAGATGGAGTTCCAGAAATACTTGGTGACTGAATGAGCAAATGTACCCCTACTTCCTCTTTCTTGAAGAAAACTGTTCTCCTGGGTCATCCCACACTGCAGGGAGAGCTTTTTCCTCTGAGTGCTCACAATGCTTCTCTGCAGAGAATGTTTTCCAAACCCAGGATCTGCAAGCTCGCGAAGACACAGTCTCTGAGTTTTGCAATGCAAGAACCGTGTGGACTGGCAGAGAGAACACATTACCACGAAGGAAGTAATGCTCATGTTCCACCACCCACACCTGCATTAGTGAATGCATTGGAGTAGCCTGGGTCAAATGTCTAGGGGCATCTTATGAAGGCTGAGAGTGCAGCCATCAGTAGGTAAGGTAAGAACAGCCATCATGCAGCACCTGCATCACACGGTACCTGCACTGTGAGCATGCCAAGCTCCTGCCTGTGAACACCGCAGAGGCTGTTCTGCTGCCTAGCAGATGCGTCCTTCAGGCTCTGTCTTTGCCGCGCCAACATCTCTCATCAACGGTAAGTAAACCCATGCTGAAGAATATTCTACCAACCAGAACTTGAATTTCATTAAAGTATCAGGTTACAGACACGGCTCAGTAGATAAAGTGCTTGCCATGAAGGCATGAGGCCTGACGGCGATAGCCAAGGACCCAAGTTTAAAAAACAAAAAGCCAAGCAAGTGGTGTGCACGGGAGATAGAGATAGCAGGGGATCTCCAGGGCTTGCTAGCCAACCAGCATAGCCAAATCAGCAATTGAGAGACTGCATCTCAACAAACAAAGTGGAGAGCAACCAAGAGAGACACCTGACATTAGCTTCTGATTTTTACATGTATGCCACGTTCTCCTGCACACATATGCACACACACACACACACACACACACACACACATAGATACACACAGTAACAATAGTGCTATTTCCTTTTACCGCTGTTAAGTGGGTTTAATTAAATAATGAATCTGTAGCTCAGAATCAATCCCATGTTAAAAAGCAGAAAGACTGGCCCATGATGACTCAAACTCATAACTGTCCTTATGTGCAAAATCAAATCCATACACGAGTGAGTGAAATATGGAATGGAAAAATAAAGTGTTTCCCACTAAGCCCACCATCAGAGAGACAAATTTCATGGTGGTCGTTTGGGTTTTATTCAAGTTAGATTTTTGTTTGTATATCATTTGTAAATTTGTTTTAGAGTTAAGATTGTATAAGAACTTATATAAGCTGAAGGATTTGTACCTAGTCTCCTATTTACACACATTTAAATAATATAATAATAAAGGTAGGTTGAGTCAACACGGGGCATCCTTGGGAATGTTTCCCCTTATAAAGCGTCTGTATGCTGCAGAGGTAAGCACAACCCTGGTCCTGAGTCTGATAAACCACAGCTTAACCACCGCGGCAAAGGCAGCAGCTGGCTGGCAAACTCCCTCTCCAAACCTTTAACTGGTGCCGGGCATGGCTGGGCACGGGAAGAACCTGCCTTGATGGGTGATTTTTAACCTGAAAAGAAGGCTGCTTGTTTGTAAGTCCTCTTTGTAAATATTGTCCCGGGCTGGGCAGGAAGGGGCAGGTTTTCAAAACACCCATAATCATCTTCTTCTGCATGTTCCTTCTGCCTTGGAGATGACTTCCAGAATGCAAACAGCCTCTAGCAGGCTTGCCAGGCAGTGAGTGAGAGAGACCAGCCTTCTCCGGGGCTGATGGGATCTCTGATTTTTATCGGGGTTCAAAGCCTCTTCTTTGTGCTATTTAGGGATAAATCTGCCTCTCCTGCTTTACCATGGTGTGGGAGCTAAGGGCAGGAGAGGTGCAGATGCAGTAATTGAAGCCTTTGTGCGGATAAACCCATAAGGGGGAGCACGCAAGACCGGTGCAGCCACGATGGCTCTGCACACAGCCAGAGAACCTTTCCCCCGCCTTGGCTGCTCTGAAGACATGGCCTTGTTTCCTCCTAAGTCAGAGAGGCATTGAAAATCTCCCAACAACGATGGAAGCAACAGCCAACCTGTTCCTTTTGCTTGTCCCTAGGTTCGGGTACTAGTTCGGGCACTGTGCCCATTTGTTATCTAGTGGAGAGAAGGATCTTGGGCTTCATCATTAAAGGGAAGCATTTACTCTGGCACCAGAATCTTTCCCCTGGTTTTTAATGTTCACCTGAAGTGGGAAGAAAAAAAAACACCCAACCTGGAATCTATTGGGAAAGATGTTTCCAGCAAGCCTGGTCCTGCCTGAAAATTGGCCTTGGGATAGTTAGAAAGTTAGAAGTTAGAAGAAACCTGGTCTCCTCAGCCTCCCGTCAGAGCTGGAAGGAGCCTAGAGATAATGTAGCACACCTTGTTCTTTCACAGTTTGGGGACAGGCTCAGAAGAGCCACCTATCACAGCTCACACAAGCCCTTGGTATTGAGGCTTAAAACACTAGACTCCCGACCCCTACTGCAGGACTTTCCCCGGAGAACCACGGTTACATCTTCCACACAAGGAGACACAGTTTAACACAGTCCCTGGCTGAGCAGAGCCATCAGTTACAACGATGGTCCTGAGAAGGCACCGACTTCTTCAGCAAGATGCAAGACAAGAAGATCAGAATGTTCTTAGAGCCAAAAGGAGATCTTGGGAGATGGTGACAGCTTAGTGGGTGAAGGTGAGTTGGTGTGCAATCCTGACAACCTGAGTTCAATCCCTGGAACACGTGTGATTGACACCACAAAGTCCTTTTCTACCACCATACATGCATACTACCCTAACACATAGCTAACACAATGCAATAAAAACAAATTCTGGAAAAAAAAGAGGTAACTTCTGATATTCACCAAATTCCAGATAGGATCTTGGAGACTCAGAGATATAATTTATCCACAACAGAAAAATGAAGCAGAGGCAGAGAGAAGACCTGTGGATTTGGAGCCCAAGAGAGTTCCAAGATTGTCCACCACACCTCCTTACACTCAGCAGAGACGGTGAGACCTATTTCTGGCCACTAACTGAGAACGCAGACTGTCAGAGGAGAGAGGACCAGTTACAATCACACTTGGGACTCAGACTCTTACTTCGAGCCCTGGAAGGAATCAGCAGAGAGCAGCAGTGCTGAGAAGCCATTCTGCAGAAGATTTGCACCCCATGTACGTCCCAAGTGACTCATTCCTGCCACAGTGCCTTTGCAGAGATGCGAGCACAAATCGGCTCCTTCCTCGGAGGGCTCCTGCCCTGTGGAGAGCAGCCAGGAATCCTTCTGGTCCCTCTTCCTCCCAGCCAGGCCCAGCCAAAGACACAGCTACCATGTTGGAATGAACAACCCACTCAAGTAGTGTCCAGCAGTAGCACTTTCTAGGCACTCTCTCCTTTAACTATCAGTGACCAAAGAGGTCGTGACTAGGACTGGTCCCTATTTAACAGGAATGTCATCTCTCATTGATGCCACCTCAGGCCTGTTTGTATCATAAACCCCAGCAGTACATCCTAGAGTGAATGCTTAGATGCCTCCAAGACATGTGCTAGGATCCTAACCTTCAAGCTGAGTATTTACTACCTCCTATGGGCGGTAACTAGGCCATGTGTGTGCAGCCCTCATAAAAGGGGTTAACACCTTTACACAAAGACCCTGGGAGATACAGTCTCTCTCTCTTCTACCATATGAGACATATAAGCCAGAGAGGGTCCTCATCAGAGCCCCCCATGCTGCCATCCTGACCTCAAGCTTCCAGCCTCCAGAAGTATAGAAAGCCAGTCTTATCTATCAGCCCCCCCATACTTCATCACCACAGGCCAAAGTGATGGAGACGGGGCTCTGAGGGAAGGCACCAATTCGTTTTTCTCATCTCTCCACCAAAACAAGACTTGTTACCATCACTGTACACACAAAGACTAGGGAAACCGGGCTGTCCGTAACTGTACCAACTCCCGCACCAGTGAGGGCCAGGGCTAGAACATACGACCTCCGCCTTGAAATCTGAAGCCATCTTGATTCCATCCCAGGACAGACATGTGGACCTGCAAGAAAGCTCCCAGAACATGTACCAAACCAGAACGGTTTATTTCAGTCCCTTGACGAGTCGCCGGAAAGTTACGTCACTATTCTAGCTAGCCCACACCCCACGGTCATTATTTTAAAATGATGAAACCAACTATGAGATGGTGCCGGCGCTGGAACTGTGCCCCCGTCAACATCCGGAGTGTGGGCAGACCCCTGGGAGCCATGCTGCTGATGCAGTGGGTCGGAGCGGAAGCTGCCTTCTGGCAAGGTTGGTGTGTCTGTCTGGAGTCAGAGTCAGGCCACCGAGAATGGTGAAGGGGCCACTGGGTTTTCTCTGTTCTCTAGCTTTGCCCTGTAGCCTCCGACAGGGGCATGCAACATCCCCGGCTCCCATCCTGCCTTGCTGCCACACTTGTCCCACACATCCCAAGGAGATGAGCTGGCAGCTAGACATTGTCAGAAATGAACTCAAGGCAATGATGGCAGAATTAGGGCATGGGCAGATAACACTGCAGTGGGACATGCCGTTATACCCAATGCCATAACGAGAGTAATTGTATCAACAGTGGGGTAGGGGGTTAACTTCAGAATGCCTCCCCTTCTCCTACCTTCCTGCCTCTCTCTAGGCCTATCCATTTTCTAATACAATTCTGCAGCTTCTCCCAACAAGAGGCAGAATCTAAATATTTTCTTTATGGGACCGGACTTTGTTTCAGCTAAAAGGGAAGGTAAGACAGAAGGAGACTGCATTAGTTATTTTTTTGTTGCCTTGATTTTAAAAAGTAACTTGTGGAAGAAAGAGTATTTTGGTTTACAGTTCTGAGGGATAAAGTCCACGTGGTGGGCAGGCACAGCAGCTGGAAAGAGAAGCTGAGAACTCACATCTTCAAGCATGAGGTAGAGAGTGAACTCAAAGTATAGCCAGGCTTTAAACTCTACAAGGCCCCTGCCCATGATACTTCCTTTAGCAAGGCTGCACCTCCTATATCTCCCAAACAGAGCCACCAACTGGAGACCCAGTGTTCAAATGCCTGAGTTGGTGGGGGAGAGTTTTCCTCTAAACCAACAGAAAGGAAGAGAGGAATTTAGCATTAAGCTGAGAGGTACCTTAAGGAGACAGTGCAGGCTGTTTCTACCTCCCAGAACTTTATCAATCACCATGGGGACAAATTCAGACTTATCTGTTGATAATGACAGGCATACGGTACCATCACCCTTTTCCCCTCAAGTAGACAGCTGACTCTAAGGCCAGACACGTAGATGAGGCTGTCCTAGACCAATCAGCTCCAAACTGTCTGCCAAATAATGTAGACCTAAGAGCTCATTAGGAACTGAAAACCCTGTCTCCATCAGTGAAACCAGCTGTCCAGTCCACAGACTGAAGATAGGATGGTTGTTTAAACCATTGACCCCGGAGTACGCTTTGTTACACAGTAATAGTATACTTTGAGAAGGAGTGTTGGGAATGCCTCATAGAGGAGAGGATGCACCTAGAGAGAGGACTAGGAGGAAAGAACAATGGGTTGTTGAATGACTGGTTAAAGAAAACAGCACAGGGCTGGAGAGATAGCTCAGTGGTTAAGAGCACTGCCTGCTCTTCCAAAGGTCCTGAGTTCAATTCCCAGCAACCATATGGTGGCTCACAACCATCTGTAATGAGATCTGGTGCCCTCTTCTGGCCTGCAGGCATATATGCAGACAGAATACTGAGAATACTGTATAAATAAAAAAAAAATAAAGAAAACAGCACATATAGCAGGGCAAAAATAGCAAGAAAACAGCATTATGTCCAAATGCCCATGAGAACCCCAGTGTGTCCCTAGAATCTAAACTGGAAGGGGAGCCTACCTGGACCAGACATTAGAGAGAAGGATAGTACCCAGCCACGGGATGTTTCCCCCATTGGTCCCCAGACCGCTGACTCAATAGCCTTAGTTTATCACAGATCATTGGCAAGGTATCAAAAGGAGCAAAGTCAATGCATTTGGCCCTGTGCTGAGGACTGGAATATCTCAAACATGTCCCGACACAATGGGGATGTCAACTACCATGCAAGTTTCCTCTCTAACTCTGATTTAAAAAAAAAAGTTTTTAAAAATGTGGTTCACATAGGCCCCTCAAGAACAGAATGAGGAAGGTGTCCCCGCATAAGATGAGAAGATGAGGAACAAGTCCCAAAATAAGAAGAGATGGAAGCCTGTTTTCCAGGATTTAGGGGCGGGTGGGGTTGGAGGCAGTGCTCTTTGAGACAATGTCTTCCTGTATCACACACCACACCTCAAACACTGAAAAGAGAAAGACACTCAGAGAACCCAGAGAATGGTGGGTGATTTCACCCTGCCTCTTTCACCATTTGCGAATTAAATCCAACATAAACTCCCATCTCCCAAGAGTCCAATGATGTGTAGAGACTCGTGGAGTCTGGGACAAAGGTGAAAGGGCTGTGTGTGGCCTCTGATGAATGTTGATGAGACACCTAGGGAAAGGCAAGCCAGCCAACTCTGCAGAAGGACTTCAGGGTTCCAACACCAGGCAGCCAGCACCCCAGCGCGCCAGTCTAATCCTCTCTTGGCTAACCCTGCGAGCAGAATCCCTGCAGGCTGGCCCCAGCCTTCACTCCCAGACGTATCCAGGCTTGGTTTGCTGAGAGGGAGCCACTGGAGTTGGCCCAGATGATCAGATCAAGTGTCTGCCTGAATTCCGACTGAGCTGGCTTTATCGCATTCCTGTTATCTCTATGCTGGTAACCGGATCAAATATACTCCTCCTGGCAGCAGAAGTCAATGGATAAAGGAAAGATTGTTCAATAGAATTGTGCTGGGCTAACAGGTTAGTAAATTGAAGGGATAATGGAGTTAGCGTATCTTCTTGCAACGTGAACTGAAACGAATTCCAGACAGGTCAAAGAGCTTAAAAATCAACTCACGAATCAGCAGGGAGCTCTAGAACTTTCCTTGGTAAAAGAGTTCAAGATACAACTAACTGATAGGTTGGGCTGCATGAAAATATTTCACATGCCATATTTTTAAAGTGAAAAATAGAAGAGAGAACTTTACAAATTTATAGGCACTGTGAACATTATAAGAAAAAAATATGAATACCTCATAGTAAGCATATAAGATGAGCTCTTGACTCGAAAATTATTTCAACCTTACCAGTAGTAAGTAATTATAATTACGTGTTTGCAAACAATAAATAAATATTGCGATGATTTTCACCCGCTAAAATGAATTTTTGACTTGAATAAGATGGGTTGTTGGTGAAATTGAACCTGTTATAAGCAGTGATGGTGTAAATTTGAATAAATATTTGGAGGTGGCTTAAAAGAAGAATCACAAACAGCCAAACACTTTGACTCATTCCATCTCTAGGAATCTTTCCTAGGTGACTATATCAAAACTGAGGGGAATGCAACATAGCTCCCCCTAAATTTTTTAATAATGAAGGATTTAGCAAGGAATTAGATGTCCTTAAAAGAGCAATTAAATTGATGATTTTTAAAGTTGAGACAAAAGCTTAAAACTATGTATGTGCAAGTTAAAGTTACATAAGTGCATTATAAAATCTAATAACACCAGAAAATTATTCATCAAAACTCTGACCATGGCTCCTGGGTGGTAGAGCTAGATTTCCCCTCCCCCCGTAATTTCCAATTGATTAATTGTGCTGGTTGGTTTGTGAACTTGACACAAACATATTTGGGAAAAGGAACCTTGATTGAAAAAAAAATGCCTCCACCAGATTTCCTATAAACAAGACCATAGGACATTTTCTTGAGTAAAGATTGATGGGGGAGAGCCCGGCCAACAGGAAACGGTGCCACCCTTTGGCAGGTGGCCCTGAGTTGCCCAAGAAACTAGGCTGAGAAAGCCAAGAGGAGCAAGCCAGTAAGCAACATTAATGCATGACCTCTGCAGAGTCTCTCCTGCCTCAAGTTCCTGCCAGGACTTCCCTCATTGAGAGGCTGGGACCAAGAGTTGTAAGATGAAATAAACCTTCTCCTCCCCACGTTGCTTTTGGTCACAGTGTTTTACCACAGCAATAGAAACCTACCTAGGACATACATCTAGTTATGTGGTGTTATTATTTATATTGTAGGATTTATATTTATATTGTGCCTGTTAAATGTGCATGCACAGGCAACATGCATATTCTTTTAAAACATTTAATCACATATCCTCCCTCGTTCTCAGTCGTTGCTTCTTTCTCCAAAAACTTTTAAATCAGATTGATTCAGTATAGTACCAGAAGATACCCCTAAATGTTAGTACAATGAATGGATGGATAAACAAGGAAATGAATGAATGACTTTATGAGGGAATGAATGAATGACCACATACACGCCTGGGCATTTTCTTTCTACACAGTGGCTTTAAAAGCTGGAAACATTTTGACATTGCAGCCGCGTTAGTGAGGTCGTGTTCTCTTGCAGTCCTGAAATATCTCGAACCCCTAGGGTCCCTCTGCTCATGGCTCCTTCACTACACCAGGCTCTCTGATTGCTCTTTGCCCAGAATGCCCATCCCTGATCAACAGATAAATTCTCACTGTTAATGTTCAAATAAGCATCAGCTTCCTCGAGAATGAAGGCACCCTTCCCAGCCCTTTTCCTCCCTGTGTCTTTTCTGATCATATATTATTCTCACGTGATCGCACCCCACCCACTTCCACCGCTACCTCAGGGTTAGAAGAAGCGGTGATCTGGTTTGTGCCCTCCCTATCTGGTGTGCAGCTGATTAATAAATGCCTTTAGAAGAAAGGGCCTAAGCAAACGTGATATCTCATGGTTTTATCAAGCTCCCTGACAGGGACTCAGAGCTCTCAACCCCATCTAGCTCCTTCAGTAAATAGGTCAGATCGACAGATGCGCAGGTGGCTTATCACACCCCTAGAATGGGACACAAAGCACCCACCAAGAGTCCTGTGATAAGAGTTTTTCACCCAGAATTCCGTAGTCTGCTCATTCTTTTCCTGGCCGTCTCCATTGGAGTGCCTCTTGAGTTCCAGGTTTTTAGTCTGTGGGATAAAAATGGGAGCACAGAGGGCAGACACTAGTGGCCCTGGATCTCACCACAGCTCACCATTTAGGACTCACTCAACCATTCTGAGAGTGATCAACAAAGAAGATAACCCAAATCTCTGTTCACTTGCTTAGTTTTGTGGATAATAATAATAATAATAATAATAATAAATTGTGAAATAGATCAAAAGTAATTTTATAACATTCTTACTGAGAGCTACCTAAACTTCCACAGTATTTTAAAGAACGTGGGGGTTGGTTTGTTTTTCTTTTTCTTTTCTTTTTTTTTTTTTGAGCTATGGATAATGCTGTTGAATTTTCAGGGTTCTTTGCTTGATCAACCAGTGACCTAGCATACACATGTCTAACCCAAACCCTCTCTAGTCTTCCCAATGCACTTCCACACTGGAATTTTCAGGACCTCTCCTTCTCCACCAGCCTGTGTTCAATCCACTACCCAGCGATGTACGTTGTATCTCCTGAACTCCACTCAGATCCGTCCACACTCTCTTTCTCCCACTCCCAGTCTCTATTGCCCTGCCCTGACCCCAGCCTCCTAGCCTCCTGTGCCTCTTTTCTTGCTAACCATGGCCTATCAACACCCACCCCCACTCATATGAATCTTCTGAGAGTTACCAAAAGGATCCTCTTAAAATAAAAAATAAAAAGAACCTTTCCCCTACTCCCACTTCGATCTCTACCAGCCAGCCACCTGGAAACTAAGCATCCCAAGAAGTTTTGGAGAATCAGGAAAAACTTTAAATATCATCAGAGGCTACAGGATGAATATGCTGCCCCTGTCCTGATTCCTGACACAGAAAGCCAGGATTGCTCAAACATTACAGGGGGTTATTGTCAAGCAGTTGAGATAAATGTTACCTCAAAGCCTTGAGACTCTTCTGCATACCAACCGACCCACGTCCCAGGGAGTCGGCCCTAAGACTCCCAGTGCTTCCATGCAGACCCCCTGGGAACTGCTTCACACGGCTCTGGTGCCCACAAGTAAGCCTGGCAGTGTCACTTTCCCTCAGGTCCGTAAGTCTGCTCAGAGTTGGAATAGTTGGCCTTTCTATGGGGATTCTGGAGCACACTGGCTGCCAGGACTACCACCATCTTTGCCTAAGCCATGTGCCCTGGGAGCTAATGGCTGCCTCCTGGCCACTCGCTTCTCCATTCAGAGCCACTAGGGTTAAAGGCTTACAGACTCAGTTTTTAGGGGCGCTCTTCACTCTCCTCCCTCGGAGTCTCATCTCCAGTCCCAGGGGACTCACAGACCTCCAAATATCCATTTCCTAGCTCCTGTGCCAAGGCTCTTACTAACCCTCTCTGGCCAGCAAACTGAGCTCTTCTTTAGAAACTGATGAGTCCTCCAGGATACTTGCAGCCTCCTGAGAAGCCTTCCCTGCAGAGCTGTTTGTGCTCTCTGCAGTGACACTCCATATTGCTTTGTTCACACCCTCTTACAGCCCAGATTGGAAGAGGGCTGTCTGTCTATCTCTCCAGCTAAGCTGTGAGCGGCTCCATTGTGGAGAGACAATGATGCTTTCCTTAATCTCCGGGGTCAGAAAAGATCCACACTTTAACAGTGACTGCCTTGGGGTTGGAATTCCTTTCAACTTGCCCTATTGACAAGGATAGCATTCCCCCTAAACACGTTCTGCCAAAACGCAAAAATCAAGCCACAGCAGTCATTATTAGGAACATGGCCTTTTATAGGTCACGCGGCCCGGATCCCAGGTTTCAATTCTACCCCTTCAAAGTGGGTGATATTGACTAAATCCAAACCTTACTGGGCCCCCTCCATGTGCAAAATGGGGCAATCATGGCAGTCAGGTAGATAAAGTGAGGTGGTGTGTACAGAGTGTTTCATGTGGATCTAAAAGTGCTCAATAAACCCCAGATAGTAATTTAAATGGTGGGACTCACCCCAGGGCCACAGGAGCACAGGCATCTCAGAAGGTGACCAGTAGCCACTACCTTTGCCCCACTCCCTGGGCAAAATATAGAAGAATTAGCATCGCCAACCCTGGTGGCCCAGGCCTGCAATCCCAGCTACTCAGGAGGCTGAGGCAAGAGGACCGAAAGTTGAAGGTTTGCTAGGGTTATGTGGTTTAGTTGAGGACCAGGCTGGTAACTTAGCAAGACACTGTTTCAAAGGAAAAAGAGTGGGGGAGGGGGGTGAAAAAAAATCCTGCTGACGTGACATGACTGCTCCATGGTATGGTTAGGGTTTTTATTGTAAATATTAGAGAGACAAAGAAATGAAATGAACATGGCCAGCAGAGTGGACATGATCGGGGCTGGGGAAACCAGAGAGAGAGAGAATAGTGAAGACAATGAGATAGCAAGTGATAGAGAATAGAGTAGAGAGAGAGGGAGGGGAGGAGAGAGAAAGGGAGGGAGGGAGAGGGAGAAAGAGAGAGAGAAGAAGAGAAGTAAGAGGGAAAAGCAGGTTGTAAGAAGGGTGAGTAGCTGGGGGAGGGAAGGGCCAGGAGGCTGGCATGGGGGACTTTGATATACCAACCACAGATATATAACCACGAAGCAATATGCCCCTTCTGCCAGAGGTTAGTGAAATGACTTCTTTTGGCATCTGGGAACTACCTGGCTTAAGAAGTTCCCGAGGAATGCTGACTTTTCTCTAGCCACCAGAAATCCTCCTGGAGTCCAGATTTGAGCTCATTTCTAGATATTTGGACAGTCTGTGAGATCTAGCAAGAACTATGTATGGTCCTACTACACACTAGTCACTGGAAAAAAATTGTACACAGGTCTCTACTCTGCGCCAGGTGGGGATTCTGTTTCTGAATGAGGCAAGGACCATTGATTGCACTCTCGGTGATGACAGAAGTCATCTCCAGCTAAAAGGAACCACATTCTCCAGAATGATCTCCAGTCAACTGTGAAAGAAGCACAGACACTGTTCAAATTATGCCTCCCCTCTCTGTCCCCAGATCCCAGTGTCCTCAGACAACCTCCGCAGAGCATAGGCTTGGGTTTATGCTTGTGGAGCAAGATTTGAAAGAACCATCACCTCTGTTTTTATGCCAGAAATAGCATTGTATTTAAAGCAATAGTAGATGGGCATGTTTAAGGGAAAAAAATGCTTCATTCCAAGGACATTCTCAGAAAATTCCAGATGTTGATACACTGCCATTTGTACCAACCCTGCCCTATGATTTTAAAATCTGAATCAGATGTAAACTCTTCCTTGGCCACCTGAGAAGCCCCAGCACACATCCAACCCGCAATTACGTGGTCAGCATCATCATCAAGCTGTTGGGAGTGATGATGCTTTTACATACCAACGATATGGCCAGGCCTTTGTGCCTTCGCCAAGCCATTTCGGTAAGAAGAAAACCAAGTATCTGGGAGTCCTGTAGCCCAAACCCTACAACTGCTTTTGCTCTCACTACCTGGAACAGAACAAAGGGATCTGTTGGTTGGTATCAGGGCCCTTTTCAGAATCCTGGGATATAGCTCAATCAGTGGAATGTTTACCCAGAATGCCCAGGACCTTGGATTCCATCCCCAGTACCATGTACACTGGGCCTGGTGGCATACACCTGTATTCCCAGTACTTAGCAGGTAGAAGCAGGAGAATCAAAAATTCAAGGTTATCCTCATTTACATAGTAAGTTCTCAGCCAGCCTGGGATGCAGGCAGTCCTAGAGAAGGGGTAGGGAAAGAAGTCACAGGCATAGCGGCATTGTGGTAGCATGAAATCTGCTGAAGAGCCTCCCACGGGCCACTTGCTTCTTCCTCAGCCAGAAACATAGGTAAGCAAGGGAAGAGGAAATGGGTAACCTCAGTTCCTGAGTCATGTGCCTCTCGTGCCCCAGTTCCAAAGAGTCTCACATCCCCAAAGAGTCACAAGTGCCCTTAGCACCCCAGAGGCTTGCTTGAGCCACCATGACTGAGGGTGAGGCAAATGAAATACTTACCTTAGGTATAAAATAAAGAGAACATCCCCCAGACAAACAAACAAAAACCCAGACAAACAAAACGGGAGGAGGGACAGAAAGCTCAGCCCTTCATATATAAATGATACTGCAATCCAACATTTAAAAATACAGCCAAAACACCCATGATAGAACTCAGGAACAAAATTCTAAGTGAAAATAGAATCGCTTAAAAAAGAGAAAGAAAAAGAAAAAGAAAGAAAGAAAAAGAAAACAGAATCGGTATAATGGCTCATTTCCCCCTTTTGCCTCTCGTTCATATGCTTCCACTGGGTGGAACGAGTGGCTGTAGAGTCACTCAGCTGTGAACAGTGAGCATGAGTCAGGGCAAAGAGGAATGTGTGACCTCACGCAGGGCTGAGCAACAGTGGAGAAATGCAACATTTTGCTGAGTAACATGGAAATGGATCTGAAATGTATGGATTAAATTCCTCTGAAACCAGCATGATTTTTCAAGGGAAAGAAAGGAAAAGTACTTAGCAGTGGTGTCTGAGGGTTTTTTTTGAACCCAGTCCTTTGGAAAATGAGCACACGCGCAAATTACTCAGTGCCTGCGATCCAGCTTTGAAATGCGCTAGTCACAAACCACCAGCTTGTTTAAAAACATTTTTTCCCCACTCGAGCTTGCTCTCTGGGCACTCCTACGGGAGCTGATCTCTACTGTTCGTTAGATGAAGAGCAGCGGTGTCCTACCACACAGAGAGGGCAGGAACAAGTGTCCCACCAGACAGTGTGACATGTGTCTTCTGCAGGAGGCAGGCAAAAGGGCAGGGAGATGGCTCACCTGGTAAAGCGCTTGCTCTACAAGCATGAGGACCTGAATTTGATCTCCAGGGACAGTGGAATCTGTTTATAATCCCAGCCCTGGGGTGGCAGGGACAAGAGGATCTCTAAAGTTCACTGACCAACTGACAGTTGAATCTGTGAGCTCCAGGTTCAGCGAGAGGTGTTTTCTCAAAACAGCTAGATGGAGAACAATTGAGATATTGACCTCTGGCCTCTACAGGTATGCACAGACAAATACATGCACATACGCAGACACACAAACATTTTTTGATAAAGAAGGAAAGCTAAAAAAGCAGAACAGAAGCACCACACAGGTCAACCCTTGTGTCCCCAAATCTCACGGACAGGTATCATGGCCCCTCAGGAACATGGAGGGAAGATGTGAAGTCTACTTATAACTGAGCAGTGGCTCTACACCCACGTCAAGGATGACTCAGGCTTGCCACCAGCTAGTCTTCCAGACAGTTCCGTGTGGCTGAGAGAACCAGGGTCTGTGGTCACCTCTGTCGAGACACCAGGGCATGCAGGAACTACTCTGAGCATAGCCCAAGGAAAAGCCTAGGAATGAGGGAAAGGCTAAGACTCCATGCTTTGGGAGCCAGTCTGTATGCAGGGTTCCGGCTGCTGTGCAATGTGGGGTGAAGGCCAGATGCTCCCCGAGAGAGGAGAGTCACTGATCACCCTATTCCTCCAGCCTTCCCTAAACTGCCCAATAGACAGGAGGAACTCCAGGCAACCACGGAGGCCTATCCCAGGAGATCCCGTGTGCCAGCGTGGTGCTTGCCTCTGCCAGGGTTTCTCATATACCCAGTAGGTTCTTCTGAAGGCTGGGTGATTTCTAAGTTCTCTGGGCTAAGCAAGACTTGCTTTTGTCATCTTAAATAATGTATATGGTTATGCTGGAAGAGCGGGGACCAGCCCCAAAAGTGGCTTTCCAGATCCCCTTTAAATGACTGGGACCACTCATCAGTGATGGGCAGGTTCTGGTGAAATAGTGTTCCACTCAGGGTATCAGTTTCCTCCTTAAGAGAGAGTTTTGTAGGGGGCTCACAAGAATCACACTTGAACTACCTTGCTAGCCAAACTCTCCCATGCCAACCTATCAGCCTTATCTCCCCGCCCCCCCTTTTAGGAACCCCCCCTTCAAAAACACTTTGCATTCAAACTGGACTGTCTTGCATTAATGAGAAGAGATCCAAGGTGCTCAGTAGAATGTGTTAACATTTTACATCCAAGAAATAAACGAATTTTTTTTTCACTACCGGCTTTTATAACAGTCTAAGAGGTTTAAGGCTGATTGACAGGTTTGAAAATAAACAGCCTATTTTTGCAGATAGTTCACAGCTGTATTGCTTCCTCCCATGGTGCGCTCAACTGGAGTTTTCTGTCGGAGAGCCTTTGCCAATAGCAACCCTTATCCTCTGAATTCTTTAGGTTAAAACATGCAAAAGAACTCTGGTCTTATTCCTTTGGAAATTGATGACACACACACACACACACACACACACACACACACCGTTAAAAAAAAAACAGCAAGACATCGAAATATTTGAAAGACGCAGCAAGACAGACTATACTGAAACTTAGGATAACTCCATTAATATGGCTGCCTGGAGCAAAACAAGAAGAGCCTGGACAAAGGCTTTTCAGCTGTGCGCCTGGGAACCCAGAAGGATCTTTGGAAGCTCTTGTGGGCCTCAGCACAAATACTGCTTCCCTCCTAGCCGTAGAGACTTTTTTAAATCTGGGTTGTGAATGGGATTTAGTCAGATTTTAGAGGGATAAATTTTATAGTTAAAGTCCTCTTTAAAACCTGTAGTGCAGCAGACAAAAGGCCCCAAGACCTACCTACCACTGTTTGGCAGGCTTCTTCTCCATGATGCAGCCCAAGGTCTGGGCACATCAGGGAGCCTGTGTCCCCGAGTCCAAACACCAGAGAGTTACAGGAAGGGAGCCATTTAGCACTGTTGGTCTTCTGGATCTTTCTCTGCACCGTTCTCTCTGTGGAGAGTGTTTCAGCACTCCCCTCTCAGAATCCCATTATCACCTAAGTTAAAAATGTCCATTAACCCTTCCAGGCTTCCACGAAGCTTCCTGCTCCAGCTCCAGCTGTGTCAATGGCTCCTCTGATCCCCCAGTTAGTCCTAACCTCCACACTGTGAGTCATCTATCCTGGTCCCCCTCCTGACTTGGAGGTCTGTCCTCCCTCTAGACTGTTAACTCTTAGAGATCTTGGACCCTGTCTTCAAATCTGTCTCCCCAGAAACTAATTCAAGGCCCACCACAGAGAAGATCACAGACTTCTCTACTTTCAGCTTCCAAGTGTGGTAGTGGATGACGGGCGGCAGGAACACGCCTGTATCTCCGGCACCCGAAATGTATCTGTCGTGGCCACCCCACCCTTGCAGGAATGCTGCAAGGATCGAGGAACTGAGGAAGACAATTGGACTTTAAAACTTCATTTTTTACTTTTTTATAACAATGTAATCTTTTAGAGTCCAGGAAAGTTGTTTAAATGTAAACATGCATTCTCACTGTCTGGGACCAGGGTTAGATGAAATTCCTCAAATGATCTCTTAATGCCACCAAAATTGCATTCAAATGCTCCTGCCAGGCAAAGATAAATTGCCATTTACACAATAATCTTGCGCTTAAAAGTAGCTGGGTCCAGAGAGTTTTGGGGAAATTTATTATGACAGGGAAAAGGGGTTCAAGATATTTAGTCTGCTGATAAGACAGCTTAGGAATGACCATAATTATCTCTGGGAATTTGAAGGGTCTTTATAAGGTCATTAGAAGGTCATGGGCCAGCTTGGCTCCATCTACTTGGACATCAGGAATCGACTTCAACAACACCAAAATGAGTTAGTCTGAGTTACAGAAAGTCAAGGGGAATTTCAGAACCAAAAGCACCCCCTCCCCGAGCTTGTTAGAAATGCAGATCTCCCAAGTCCACTCCTCATTTGCCAAGGCAGAGTTGTGCTCTCTCAAGCCTCGCTGTAGCTTATGTACATGTTCGAGCTCAGGAAGCTCCCCTAATGTAAGAAGGTAAGAAAGCAGAAGGCTGGAAGAGCCAAGGACCCTGCCCAAGATCTGAGAGCTTGTCCAGGCTGGGAGCCGAATGGCAAGCAATCACCTTCCATCCAGTCTCCAAGGATGCACCAGTCCCCATCATCTTTCCTGAGAAGTACAACCACACCAAGGGACGTCTGAGTTCTACCTTCATGTTCACTTTAACATCTTCAGCACCATACCCTACAGCTACAGAGACTCGGGACAAGAGAACGAAGCACTCAGCTCAAGGCTGGACAGCTTGTAGTAGGCCACTGAAGAAGCCTTCAGACTTCCTGTCCCTAGAAACAGGATAGACAGCAGTCTGCCATCGACACTCTGCATGGCAAAGCTACCAGTCTCTGTTCATGGCTTCCCTGTAATACAAAATACCTGACAGCTAACTTCCTCAGCAGATGGAGGAAAAATGCATAGCTCTTTCCAAAGCAGTTGTTTCAAGCACTATAAGGTTGCGGATAATCCTTGTGGTCTCACTGCCCTTGCAGAAGATTCAAAGCAAATGCCTTATGAACGCCTCGTGAGTTCCCTAGGCTAGGAACCTAGGGAGAGAGAGTCTAGGGTGGAGGGAGAGATACTTGTTCAGAGCAGGCGCTTTTGCAGGGAAAACCTGCCTAGTTTTCCAAGGACCCCTCCCTTGCAGGGCTGGGAAGAAAAGGCCATATTAGCTTCCTGGAGCCAAGCAGAACTTAGAGGAGCCAAGCAGAGTCCAGGGACAGGCCTTGGAAAATAACAGGGGCAGGAAGGAGCTCCTCTGGGTGGGTAAGTGTGTTTCCTGGCACCAAGGGACCTGAGGAGCAGTGTAATATATATTTGATGACATTTCTCAGCAAGCAGCCTCTGTGCCAGAGACCTAGGCTAGAACAAAGCCTGGCACCAGGGCAGACAGAAGATAAAGGGAAAACCGTGGAACCTGCCAGAGAGGCCAGGATGGCCCCAACGGAGTGACTAGACAGCAAGGTGTGGAGACTAATAAAAGTCACCATGACAGCCACCATCCTATCCGAATCTGCACAGTTGCTACGTGTAAGGCTTTGGGGGAGGTGACGATCAGGCAGAGTAACTGACAAGACAACAGAAAGAAACACATGGCCCTGAGAATTTGCCCTGTACCCATGCCCAACTGCTGCCAACTCAACCAGAGTCAAGCGGGCAAGATCCCGTTCAAAGGAAACTGGAACTGCCTTCATAGTGATGAAAACCAGAAAAGAGAGCTGCCACATTTCTCTGATAAGATCAAACATCCGTGTGTTTGCTACCATGTGCAAAGATACATGCCATCCAGACTGTTGCAGTTAGGGAGTCTTGGGGATGAAGCTCACAAACATGGACTTTGTTCCCTTAGGCCAGCCCACCTCCATGCAAACACGTGCCTTTGAGCTATAGATAAAATGCAAAGTGCACTTAATCCACGTGCTGCTGCTGATCTGCCAGCATCGCACAGGACTAAAAGGGGTCATTCATGCCGCAGGCTTCAAAGGAGCCAACGAGAGTAACTAGAGTTGCCCTTACCGTCCCACTGGCCTTTCTCACAAAATGTCACCTTTGCCATCTGATCCGTCTGTCCCAAGGACTCAGACACAGCAGCCGCAGACAATGGTGAGCTCCGTTCTTCCACCCAGGCCACTTCCTCCCCTCATTGGCTTCGCTTCCCTGGAGTGTCCTATGGTTCAGTCATTTTCTTACCTGGAAGCTACAGGGACACCGGAGACAGGACTCTGTAGTGACCAGAAGACAGCCCAAACTTCAGGGTGAGGTGCTGACCCAGATCCTTCTTTTGTAGTCACATCCTCAGTGGATGAAAGTCAGAGAGACTCCCAGCATCTGTAGGCTGCTCATAAACTCCATTTTCCTTTCAAGTGGAGGAAACAAAGAGTCCTTCTGATCTACTGAGAGAAGGGACGAAGGAAAATCTGAGTACACTAGAATGTGACACTGGCAGGAATAGGTACACGTGCATGCACACAGGGAGGGGGTTGGGGTTCAAACTGATTACTTGGGAACTACAATACTGTGTGCTTGTAGCTTCATTGTCCAGATCTCTGTGGCGTGTCATATGCCAGTGGTTTCTACCAGATAGAACCCCAAAAAGAGAAACTTAGGGAGACCTCCAAACCCAGTGAGGACCAAAATACTGTGAGCAAGGTGTCTTGGCCAGGTTGTCATGTTTGAGCAAAATTCAAGCATGTAAGAGAGTGTACGGTGGGACCACTCTAGGTCTGATAAGGTCAATGCCTTTCCTCTGCAGCCAAGCAGAACTTTATCTAGAAACAAGGTCTTGGAGACCCTCTCTACCTGTACCCCAAGGGTGCCAGGCCTCAGCAAAAGAGTGAGGCTCTTTAGCAGATCGTGTGAGAAACAGTGCAGAAAGGTATGGTCGTCTAGGTCAAAGGGCTGGAATGATGGGCTGAAAATTACTTCCTTTCTTAAGAAAACTATTTCCTCCAAGTGGGACAGGTGGAGAAACAATAAAATCCTTCAACGTATCTTTCAGTTCCGTCAGTGAGGAGTCAAATATGACAATAAAATGGCAACGTAGTCACTTCCAACCAGTTGCGGGGTTAAGAAAGAGGCCACTGGGTGGGTAAACACAGCTCAGAAAAATGCAGAGCACTTTGAAATGCACCTGTAACCAGGACCACTTTATGCGTGCTCTCTGCTCAGCACTGGACTCAAATGCTTTGCTCTATACCAGTAATTTCCCTAGTCACTAACTGACAGATTCACCTTGCCCTCGCTGATACATGAGGAAACAGGTATATGTTTTGTTGAATTTCCCCAAGTCACAGATTTCGCTCTCGCTCCTCCTTCCCCTCTCGTTTTTATTATTTATTATACATATGCTTCCATCGCAAGCAGAAATGACCTTCTGATTTCTTGTAATTTTTAAAATAAAGGAACACACACACTTCTGTGTTTTGGTATAGGTCAGTGGTTCTCATTCCATGAGTCACAACCCCCATCAGAAAAGACATATTTACAATACAATTCATAACAGTAGAAAAATTACGGTTATGAAGTAGCAAAGAAACTAGTTTTATGGGCTAGGGGGGCTCACCACAACATGAGGAACTGTATTAAAGGGTCGCAGCATTAGGAAGGTGGAGAGCCACTGGTATAGGTGGTCCTGACAAGTAAAGCCCATTCAATATCATTTCTTACTAGAAGAAGGAAACAAACCCTCACCCAGTTCCCAAGTAATCAGTTTGAATCATCATCTCCTGAGCTAAGCAGAGGCCCCAGAAGGTGCCTCCAGAGTCCTTTAGGGGACACTGTTAGGATCAAAAAGAGTACAGAGCTGGTTTTGCACACCCTCTTAGACACTTCCTTGTAATTTTGTCTTATGTGGTTTCTTCTCCATTCTGTCATAGACTGTGAAACTAAAGTACTGATTCATTACAATAGTTATTAAATTGTTTAATAAAAAAATGGCCTTATGCCCTACACTGAAAGCAGTTTAGTTCTAAACCTAATTGCAGGTACCTTTATCTCACCGCCTGAACAAAGGCTGCGCACCTGTCACGCCTCTGAGGGATCACCATGGTGCCACATAAAACTAAAGTGACATTAAGAGGTTACGCAGAATCAGAAGCAAGCTGGTAGAAAAGCCCAGCCCCCGGCAGGGTAGGCTCCCTCCTGAGTAGTTAGTGCCTCCAAAAAGAACACCTAGGTCCACAGGTCTTTTAGTCCCTTTCTACTACCTTCCCATTGTCTCAACACCTGAGCCGGTGAAGGAGGCGCCTGACTGCTCCAGACTCACGGCCACAGGCCCCGAGTGGCGGAAGTAGCTGGGAGCTGTCCATGGTGGCGCCGCGCCTGGGCACGCAGAGTCGCCTGTTCCCCGCCCGCGGGCGCGCCTGGGGTCCCTCTCCAGACCGCTGACATGGAGACTCCCTGGCTCAGTGTCTCCTGGACAGGGCTTCAGCCAGGCCGTGGCTCTCACATCAAAGCTTGGCTTTAAAAGGGAGCTCTTACCTGTGGGCAGACTTGGCTGCTCGGAGAAGGACTGAGAACCTCAGACCTGGCGCGGGTGGAATATCCAACTCTTGGGGAACACGGGTGCACCGCCCTTCTCGTCAAGAACACACGCATTCTCCCGGGTCCATTCCGAAATCTCCCCGGACCTCGTTCCCAGAGCGGCGAACTGGAGAACCGTGCACGACTCAGGCTTGCGACCTGCTGAGACCTTGGTTTTTTTTTGTTTTTGTTTTTGTCAATCTTGCGCGACCCTTCTTGAAGATGACGTCCGTTGCCGGGAGCCAACAAACATTCCTGCAGCGCTGCCAGTCTTAGTGTTTGCTTAAATATCAGCAGGGACCACCGAGGTCGTCTAACATCAGATCATCTCCGCGCGCCCTGTGCCAGCGCATCGCTGGGACGGCAGAGGCTAACGGCAGAGGGAACCCAGGAGACCTTGCCAAAGCGGAAGCGACAAGGTGCAGACTTGTGAGGCTCGCGACCACTAACTAGCCACAGGGTAAGCTTGCTCACTGCACTGGGCTCCTTCCGAGACCTGCTTCAGGACCATCGCTTTTCAGTGAGACAGCTGTTTGTGTGAGCATCTAGTGCCATTCACAGGAGGACAACCTAAGCAAGCAGAGATCTGCCTCCCGTCGAATGCGTTCCTGGACGTTGGTGTCCCCAACACCTGCCGCTTGTAAAGATCTCAGAGACGTCCACGGAGGACGGTGACGGGGCCGTGTGCCCACCAACATACACATGGACAGACAGACAAGCAGGCAGATAGACAGACACGCGGGCAGGCAGGAAAACAGACAGGCAGAGGCAGACAGCAGAGAACAGGCTGGACAAACAGGCCGACGGAGGGCAACGTTTTCCCTAGACCGAGGGGGAGGCGCGGGAATTCGACTGCCCTCTCTCCTGCAAGGCTAAATCCATGCGCCCTCGCGCCCCAGTCCCGGTCCTCTTACCTCCGCGGTCCTCTTACCTACGGCTGATGACCGAGACAGTGCCACGCCTCGGTGACCTGGAGTGCAGCATCCCGGAGTCTGGTATCTGATCCCACGCGTCGAGCTCCTGAGCGTGAGCAAACGAGCCGAGAGAGCGCGGGAAGTGAGGTGCAGATCCGGGCCTCACTCAGCACAGTGCGCCCCCGGCACCAGACCACTGACACTGAGCAGCGGGCGCTCCTAGCTCGACTCCGCGCGCTCACTGGCTTACTAGCTAGCTCGGAGCTGCCAGCCCGAGCCGCCGCTTTTTATAGCCGCCTTCCGGGGCTGGCTCCTCCCCACCCCGAGCCCCCGGCGCCCGCACTCATCCCGTCCCCCCCCTTCCCACCCCCGTCTCGGGGCAGCGGTCCTCCCACTCACCGAGGTGGGCGGCCTGCGGGGCCGGATCCGGGCGGGCTCTGGCGGCCGCTGGGGGAGCCGCAGACCCAAAACCGAGAGCCGCCGCCGGGACGTGCCGTGGCCACCAGGTGAGGGCGCTGGAGCCTAGGACTAGCGAGGCAGATCTCGGAGGTCTGTAGCGGTAAAAGTGCGCCTTGCACCCAGTGGCCTCCCCCTTGGACCGGCGGGCGAGAGAGAAAAAAGGCCTGCGACTTCCACAGAGTCGCCACCACTCTACATTCCTGCTGTTAGATTCCAAACCCTTCCCCCTTTTTTGTCAGCGGACATAGCAACAGAATCCAGAGTCGCCTGGGTCTAGAGGTCCCTTGGAGGGGAAGATGCACCCTCTTGTAGTCAGAGATCTTGGTTTGAAAGAGGGTTCACTGAATGCTTACAGCCTTGAAAACTAAAGTTCAATTCCCAGAATCAATGTAAGCCTGGTTTGTAATCCCAGCGCTGCGGAGGTGGAGACAGGGGCTTGCTGGCCAGCCAACCTAGTCTACTTGGCAAGTTCTAGGTGAAAGAGAGACACCTTGTCTTAAAAACCAAATAAACGAGATGAGCAGCTCTTAGGGAGGGGGTGTGTGCGGTGAGGACACACCCCAGGCAGCTTGACTTCTGCTCTGCGAGGTGCATACATGCATACATCCCAGAAGAAGGGAAGGTAGAGTGACTTCACTCTCATGTGCCAGTTTTCTGTATGTGCTAGTTACTTGACCATGAGCCTGAGGAGAGGATTTCAATGAGATTGAAGAGTGTGGGTGCTATGCCATCCCGAATGTAGGACAGGCCAATGTTCTCGTGTCAAAAGAAGAAGGGACCGCCGGTGAGCTATTCCCTGCCGCAGGAGTCAGTCCATACAGTGTAAGGCATCTCCTTAACTCAACCCTGGGTGCCCCTGAGCATCGACCGACCCACTCCGAGCCTGGCAAGTAGTGGAAGGCGTTGGAGGTTTTCTTTCCAATTCATTTTAGTTCTAGGATGAGGACTTTGATTGCAGTTCTACATCCTGTGTCCCCTGCGACCCCCCCCCCAGGACTTGTTACTCTGCTTCCTCCTCTGGTTAATAGGGGTCCCCAAATATACATTTCTTTCTTCCTGCCTGCCTGCGAGTACCACTATGCAGGAGGGGCTTCACTCTAGCCAGTGCTCTCCAGAGTGGGGAATCTAAGTCCGGGTCTTGGGGCCAGTCTGTGGTAGAGACTTTGAAAGTCTTTATCTAGGTCCTCTGGGCAGAACTTCGGGCACTACTTGGAACCAGGGAAACATGTCTCCAAACCTTTTCTAGAAAGCTGGAAACAACGATCAAGAATCTCAGTCTGTCCTTGACAAACAAGCACAGCAGATCTAGGTTCTGCGGCAGGCTTCCTTTCTTGGCTCTTCCTTTTTAGCTAGAACCAGCCCTTTGTAGAGTGCCCATCCAGTTCTGCCCTCGTGAGTACTCACTGTGTTTCTTTCTTAGGAACCCATCTCCCCCAGGCTCACAAACACTGCGGGCCTGGGTTGGGTGTCTGAACAATGGACTCAGTTGGCCTCCCTGGAGCTACGTGTCTGACTCCCCCTTTCCAACCAGTGGGGCACAGCCCTGAGGCTGCAAAAGTAGGGAAGCGCTCATTTCCACGGGGCCTCCGAGAGATGAAGAGTGGCTGGCCTCCTGTATAAGGGATGGACTCTGGGAAGTGCTTTGTCATGCTTGCTTCAAGATCCAAAGTGCCCAGCTCATTCCCTCTGACATCCAGTTTTCTTTATCATTGGCCAATGCCTGGGGTGGGGTGAAAATGCTAATGAGCTACAGACAGGCTCTGTATGTCTACAACCGGACGATCCAGCCACATCCACTCAGCGTGTCTACTCAGTCCTCTGTGACAGACAGGATATGATGGGTAATTCTTTTGGGGTGAATACTGACAGTGTGAATGATGGATTCCTAGCCACACCTCTCTAAATCTGCATGTAAATGCAGAGATGGGGGCTAGCTACAGGATGGGCTGTGAGCTTTCTAGTTCTTGCCAGGACCCCCCCAAGAGGAAGAGCAGTTGTCTTGCCTGGGGGATGGAGTCACACCCAGCACCCACACCCTGTGAGGAGTTCCCACCACCTTCCTGAGATATGCAGCCCCTAGACCTCACCCTGTGTGTTGTGAAATGCTGCCTGCCCCGTTCTCAAACGTCCTGAATCCAGCAGTTTTTCATCAGCCAGCCATATTCCACATCCGGCCCTTAATGCAAAGGTCACCTCACTCCACCTACTGACCACTAAAGCATGTCTGTGTGAAGTTTGAAGGGCCGGTCACACCTGTGGCTCCATTTTCCAAGCCTCTAATCCTGGCTTCCCGGGACTGACTAGGGACTGAGGAAACAATTAGAAATGAGAAGCATGATGGGGCTGAGTGAGTTGCCTCTAGCGCTCACGAATTCTAGCAGACAAGCAAAAAAACGGAGAACCTCGGATAAATCCCCAGGGCCCGAAAAAACGCATGGAGGAGAAAAAGAGCAAATTTAAATCCCACCAACAGGGGTCGCCCTTGGACATAGAGCCTGAAGCTGGCGTCAGAGAAACGAAATTCTGGGGTCCGTATCTTAAAGCCAGGTTTCTAGCCAGGTTGTTAAATTCCTGTTTTGTTGAAGACAAATGAGGTCCAGTAAGGAGAGATGGAAAAAATCAAAACAAAACAAAACAAGAGAAACAAAACGCCAGTGTTTCTGGAGAGTTCATATCTAGCAGGAACTTGAGACGGGAAGTCCTAAGAGTCGTGTCAACCTTTCAGGAGCATGTAAGTGGATTTCCGCATTTCTCTTTCAAGGTGGCCATCACAATAGAGAGGGAAGTAAATAGTAAATACATGTAAGCTTGTATGTATGTTTTCACAACATTTATTTTTCCTAATTGGAAAAATAATTCTATGTGTTTCCTATTTTCAAAAGAAAGAAAGAAAGAATTTGGAAAACACACAAGGAAGTATCACCTAGCTTTGAGTTCAATGTGCCAGTGAGTTTACAATGTGGAATGTTTTTTGTTGTTTTGTTTTTGTTGGTGGTGCCCCACTTCCACCCCCACCCCCAAGACAGGGTTTCTCTGTGTAGGCCTGACTGTCCTGGAACTCACTGTAGACCAGGCTGGCCTCGGACCAGCTACAATGTAGAAAGTTTTAAAAGCCAAGCACAGTAGCTCACATCTGTAATTCAGATCAGTAGGTAGAGGAAAGAGTATCTGGAGTTCAAGGCCATTTTCGGCTACGTGGGTGTGTGTTGGTGGGTTTTAGAGACAATCTGCATCATCTGCAAAGAGAGAGCCTGAATTGAAAAAATGCTCAACACATTTGGCCTATAGGCAAGTCTGTAGAGCATTTTCTTGATTATTGATTGTTGTGGGAGGGCCCAGCCAAGTGTGGGTGGTATCATCCCTGGGCAAGTGGTCTTGGGGTGTATAATGAGCAAATTGAACAAGCCAGGGGGAGCAAACCAGTAAGCAGTCTTCCTCCATGGATTCTGTTTCAATTCTTGCTTCTGTGTTGCTGCCCTGGCTTCTATTTATGATGGACTGTGATCAGGAAGCCAAATAAATAAATAAGCCAAATCTCCTTCCCAAGATGCTTTTGATCACGGCCTTTGTCACAGTAAGAGCAACCTAACTAAGACAGGGAGTTTGAGGCCAGCTTGGCTACCTGAGACCTTGTTTCAAACAAGCAAAGAGCAAAGCAAAAGCTTGAAATAAATTATATTTATTTATCAATAAATAAATAAATTGAAGGACAAAGGAGAAAATGATCTCTTCCAATCAAAGCCATCTCTGGCAGTTTCAGTATATACCCAAACATTTGCTCTTGTATGTTACATAGGGAGGTACAGAAATACATACATGTAGACAAACATTTAACAAATGGCTCCATAGTTCAAAATTCTCCTTCACCACAGCACATGTCCTGGGCTGTGTCTCTTAAATGCACACATCTACCTGCTACTCCCACATCATCCAGCACAGAGTCCCAGCATGACTGGTTATGAATGAACGAGCATATGCATAAGTGTCTCTTAGAAGGACAACGTGAGCTGGGTGGTGGTGGCTCACACCTTTAGTCACAGCACTCAGAAGGTAGAGGAAGACAGATCTGAGTTCAAGACCAGCCTGGTCTTCAGCATGAGTTCCAGGACAGCCGAGGCTGTTACACAGAGAAACCTTGTCTCAAAAACAAACAAAAATTAAAAAGAAAGACAATGTGACTGTAGTAGAGAGGGGTCAGCGGGTAAAAGTACCTACCATGAGAACATGGCAGAAGGAGAGAACCAAATCCCCCAAGTCATCCCAACTTCCACGTGCATGCTGTGGTATATGCTTTCATGTGCACACACACAAATAAATGTTTTTAAAATATTTTTTAAAAGAGGAGATCTAAACCCTTGAAAAGATGCTCTACTTTTTCTATTAATAAAGAAATACAAATTAATCTGGCTAGCAAAAATCTTAAAAATGTGGTAGTGCTTTTGCTGGTCCTAGACAAGCGAGGGTGGGGAACAGCTCCCCGCATTCCTTGTTGGTGTGAGCCTGTGTCCGTGCAATGTGAGGACAGTTTGACAAGGCTTGTGAAGTGTACATCGCATTTCACTTAGTAATTCCATCTTCAGGAACTTTTCCTACAGATATGATGTGGAAATGATCAACACCAGATTTACACTACAGCTTTCTCTCTCTCTCTCTCTCTCTCTCTCTGTGTGTGTGTGTGTGTGTGTGTGCATATTGAGTGCATGCATCCACAGTGTGGGGATACAGGTCAGAAGATACCCTCAGACATCAGTCCTGGCCTTCTATTTGTTTCAGTCAGGGTCTCCTCCCTCCTGCGTACACTGGGCTTTCCTGGACCATGAACACCTAAGGAACCCCCTGCCTCTCACTGGGATTATAGACGTGCACACTACTGCAATCAGCTCTAAGTGTCTTTTGAAGATTTGAACCCAAGTCTTCATGCTTGCAAGGCAGATAAATGCTTGACTGAATCACGCCCCCAGCTCCTGCCGCTCTATTTCTATCCATGGCAGCAAACAGTTTAATGTTCATAACTGGAGTTTAAGGATGTTAATCCACAGGATAGAGTATTGTGTAGCTGTTGTGGGGACACAGAGATGAATGCCTATAGCTTCTGCTACTTGGTGAAGGGAAGAGGATCCCAAGTTCAAGGCTAGCTCAGGCTGCATAGTAAAACTACATCATAGAAAGAGAGAGAGAGATAAAAAGAGGGAGGGAGAAAAAGTAATTGTTTTATTGGATTTATTTTTAATTGTGTCATGTGTCTGTGTGTATATGCACATGAACGCAGGTTACCCCTGCAGTCAGAGGATGTTAGATTTCCTGGAGCTCAAGTCACAGGGAGTTGTGAGCCGCCTGACATGGGGGCAGGGGCCTGAACTGCAATCCCCTAAAAGAACAGTGTATAGTCTCACACTGAGCCATCTATGTAGCCCCATAATAATTATGATGTACAGCAATGACTACTACCGGCTGTGCAGACACAGAGAAGGAAATGTACGTTTGCAAATCCCCATTTGTTTCTGGAGATAAATGACCTAGATGGTTCACAAGAAGCTAATAACATGATTTCCTCTGTGTGTGATCAGTAGTATTTAGTATATCCATAATGCTGCACAACTATTTTTTTTCCAAATTTTTATATATTTATGTTTTGAGGTATATGGGCATGTGTATATGTGTTATGCACATATGTAGAGAACAAAGGACATTTTTGGGGAGTCTCTCTTCTAGCATGTGGGTCCTGGGAATTGAACTCAGATCCTCAGGTTTGATGGCAAGCTCCTTTATCTGTTGAGCCTGGCCTGATTTCTTGCTTGGTGCTATTGATAACTTAGGGAATGGGAAGGTGGGAAATACACACACACACACACACACACACACACACACACACACACACACACACACGAGACTGCTCTTTCATTTCCTTGCTTCCCAGACCTGAATAATCACACAGAAACTATATTAATTACAACACTGTTTGGGCTATTAGCTCAGGCTTTTATTAACTAACTCTTACATCTTAAATTAACCCATTTCTATTAATCTGTGTATCGCCACAAAGCTGTGGTTTATCAGTAAGGTTCTGTTCTGGAGTATTTCTCCTTTGGCAGCTACATGGCATTGGATTCTGCCTACTCTCTCTATACATCTCTTCCAACCTGGCTATATTCTGCTCTGTCATAGGCCAAAGCAGCTTTATTCATTAACCAACAAGAGTAACACATATACAGAAGGACATCTCACATCACTCTCTCACACACACTCACCAGGTACACATAATAAGTATAATAAAATAATATTTTTCTTTTTTAGCTATGGCTTTACTATGCAGCCTGGATTGGTCTGGAACTTACAATCCTCCTCCCTTAGCCTCCCAAGTAGCTGAAATTACAGGAATATACCTCTGCGCTTATTCCTTTATTAAATAGCCACACAATGGCAAACCAATAGTTCCTTCACCTTTTCCTCTATTTTTTCCCTTTTTGAGCCATGTGAATTCCTAACCCAGTTAAAGCTTTAAACGACTTTTAAGTGCCAAATTTTATATCATACACAATAACTTTCCTCTTAACAATAGCTTATAAGTATTCTCCAATGTCTGAAATGTCTTTCAAAATTATTTGAAGGTGGTATGCCATTTCCTGATAAGGATACACTTTATATAATCAATATCTTATTGCTGACGTCAGCATTCTAGATCTGGCTTTGAGCAGCTTATGCCTGATTCCTCTGTTGCCTGGCATTAACTTCGTAGATGCTCTTACCTATGCTCAGCCTTCCTCCTGAAAACTGCCACCCATGTCTGCTCCAATCACAGCTCCTTTCTCTCCATCCTAACACTTGCCCTTCTTGTGTGTTTGTTTAGTTTTTAACTCCTTTCAGTGTGGTAGAAAACCAGCATGCTCTGCCGGGATTTCCCTGCCCATCCAGTTGAGATGCTTTCCATCCGACGTGGATCACTCTTCCTTCGCAAACTGCCTGGTCCCCATAGGCCGGTTTAGGACTTGACTGCACAAAACACAGCCAGAGAGCTAGCTGTACATGCTGGGCCCTTTGATGATAGGCAGTCTCTTGGAATGTCAGGAACCATGGAAGCATAAAAGTACAGCCAGAGCTCATGTTCCAAGACAGAAGGCAGAGTGTGAACCTCCTGAGACGTAGCAAACTACTTCCCGTTCACATAAAACTCCAGATTCTGTGTCACTGGGACCCCTTGATGCTTGCCATGAGCCACCGTCACCACCGCCTGCTATGTTCATTCAGAATGTATCCTTCACCTATTTCCTTAGTGTAATTACCCAAGATTCCTTGTCCATGCTGTTCCTTTTCCCTGAAGAGCTCTTTGCTCGTGAACCAGAGTCTGCTCAAGAATTACT
This sequence comes from Ondatra zibethicus, assembly GCA_004026605.1. Lineage (NCBI taxonomy): Eukaryota > Metazoa > Chordata > Mammalia > Rodentia > Cricetidae > Ondatra > Ondatra zibethicus. The sequence continues at coordinate 57,768 of PVIU01005487.1, read as the reverse complement.
TTCCCAGAAAGGACTTCCTATCCCTCTACAGTAATGTCACTGTCAACTTTCTTGTTCAACCTCTTACCTTGCTTTATTGCCTGTCCTCTCTATACTGTAATAGGACTGTCAAGGGCTCTAAAATAGTCTTTTTTTTTTTAATCAATAACTGTGTTTTCAGTGCCTGAGACAGTAGGCACTCCACAAATATTTGCTACCTGATTGAACATCTTTCAATTACTGATCACTAGCATCAACAAAAGGCCATTTATAGAAAGTAGATACAGTCTAACAGAATGTATCTTGGATAATAAGATATATTAGTTCTTACTAAGTATCAGATAGTTCATTTGCATTTCTGAACCCATGCTGGGGACCAGGGTATATCTGGTTGATGACTTTCAGAAACAGATACAGCACAAAAAACAACCCAGTTCCTAGTCCCATTTTTTTGGGGGGGGGGACGACAGACAAGCATGAAGCCAGTCTCAACACTTACGTCAATTATCACCATCATTTAGAGAAATAGTCTGACCTTTCCTACCCTGAGTTCTCAAGGTGTCAGTGGCCGTGAGGCACAAGAGAGGGGCACAGTTCCACACAGCTCCTGGCGGCAGCTTGGTATGTTATTCCCCACTCAGGGAAACCTGGGATTCTTGGCTTCACAGCAGAAGAGAATTTCAAGATGACCCAGTAGGAAGCAAAGCTGGAGTTTATTGGGTGGAGATTTTTAACATATTTTTGAGAGGGAAATTATTAAAAGAGAAGCACTCAGAGGAAGACAAGGTAGAGCCAAGTGTGAGTGTGGGCTTCTTTGAGGAGAGCCGAACTTCGTGATCTACATACCTCTGATTTTTGTGGTTCCTAAAGTTGCACCTCAAAGCATTGCAAAGGAGTTTTAAAGGATATGCCATTAGGATGCTTCTGGAGTGCACTGGAAGATCACTCAGCTGATAAGGTAAAAATCCTTAGGTCATGTGGGCTACAGAAGAAGTTACGATGTTATTACTGTTAACAAAAAATGTACAGCCTTGTTTGTAAAATTCCTGGAAAACTGCTGATTTAGTGCTGGGAAGAGAGTAAGTCTGTACGTTAGTAGACCTGAAGCATGGTGCATTATAATTTTACCATTCTTGTTTGAAAGTACCTCTATAGAAAAGGGATCCTGTCTCCGTGTACATATTCTTTAAAGTAGAATTTATCATTTTTGCTGGAATTCTTGACTCTCAGTTGGGAATCTCAGACTCCATGGTGTGGGACTCCTTTCTCTCGCCACATCCCCTTAGCTTTCCCCCGTCTCTCTGTGCTGCCTCAGCAGTGTCCCAGGCAGAAGAATCCCAGAGCTGTGCCTGTGTGCATGGGTGCTGCATCCATCTCCTCCTCTCCAGCTGCAGGTTTGAAACGGTGGCCCGTCGTACCCCATCTCTGGCCACAGGCCAGCACGAGGAGGGCCCAAGTAGATGCTACGTCGTCAATCAACGCATAAGTAAACACCATTTCTCCGCTAGGATTCATAAATCCTCCCAAGGAGAAAGCCTCTGTGTGGAAAAATAACGTGTAAGCAGACTACAATTAGGCACTCCATGTCATTCTTGCAGAATGAGGAAGTAAATGCGGAGATGCCCTGAGCTGGTGTGCACACACCCCTCATGACTTCACGTCTGATACAGCATCATGCTTGATTTTAGGTGCCACGAAGCCCTGTTTCTTCTTTGAAAGCAAAGAAAGCGTGCTCTTGAGGGCCTAGAGAGATGGCTAAATTGGTAACATGCCTGTCAGGCAAGCACAAGTAACTGAGCTCATATCCACAGCAGCCACATAAAAAGCTGGGCACAGCACTGCACGCCTGTCACCCCAGTGCAGGTCAGGAGGTAGAGACAAGAGGAACTCTGGGATTTACCAGCCAGCTCATTAAGCCAGGCAGTGAGCTCCAGGTTCAGTGAAAAAGACCCCATCTCAAAAGAAAAAGAAGTGACTGAGGAAGAAAGTTGACATCAACTTCTGGTCTCCATACACAGGTGCATTTGCATGTACACAGAAAGAGACACAGACACATACACAGACACACACAACCACCACCACCCCATAAAAAAGTGCACTCCCAAGAGAACAGGCTTTGTATAAACTGTCTACAGATCAATCTCAGATCTTGGGAAATGTCCTTCCCCTGACTGGCCTAAAATGAATAGGGTGTATGTAAACACTGGTGTTAGACTTCAGCCCTCAGGGCCACTGACAGGCCTAGGCATGGTGTGTGTATGAGAATACCTGCACGGCCCACTTAGTGTATTTATGACACTTGTCAATCCCTGTGAGCCTCAAACTGTCCCCATGGACTGAACCCAACTGTTTACACGGGAGAGGCCACTTCTGTACATCTGGAACGAAGCAAGGGGAGAGTTAAACACGGCAGCCAACTGCAGACTTGGGGAAGTTCGTGTTCAACCTCTCAGCAGAGAGGCAGCTCAGGAATGACAGACCTGTAGAAAACATGGAGGGCGTGCTGCTGCTCATGGGATGGCTTCCGGGAACCTCTCTACGGATGGGAGCTGTCACCGAGATGCTTGAACTGGAGTTACAGGTGTCGGTGAGCCACCAAACCTGAGTTCTCTGCAAAGCACAGTAAGTGCTTTTAACCTCTGAGCCATCTCTCTAGCCCCTGTGTTTTAGTGTTTGGAGAAACTTCCAGACTTGGCTTCACAGTGCCTGCGCCAATTTACACGCCCACACACAGTATAAGGGACCCCCCCCTCCTCCAGTATTTGTCATCATTTGAATTCTTGATAACGGTGCTTAATGCAAAGGCTCAGGACTCAGTCCTCAATGGAACATTCCTGGTGCTTAATGCAAAGACTCAGGGAATACCACTGAAGAGGGGGGATAAAAACTGTAAAAGCCAGATCACGGGGAAGCTGGCCCAGAACCCTATTTTCTGGTTCTGCGCTCACGGACTCAAAGCAGCTGTGGTTGCCTGCACACAAGTGAACCGGTCAATATTCAGTCATGGATGGGATAGGGGCTCCTGGAGAGAGGTTCCAGGAAGCCAGCCCATGAACAGCAGCACGCCCTCTCCAGAGAGCTACTGGCAGTTGGCTGCTTCTGGGACAGGAGGAGTCAGTCACTGTCTTCAGGGGTGTTACCACCGGTGACTTACTGACTTACCAGTACCCTCAGTGGATAGCTCCACACCCCTGCCAGTGATGGGGTGCTGGTTAAACCCAGATGTCACAAAACCTAAACAAAACAAAAAGACACAAAGAGGGCCTGGCTTGGGGAGGGCAATAAGAGAGGGTGGAGTGACAAGTGTCACCAGAATGTGTATTTACACATACAAAATTGTCAAAGAGTAAATAATTCAAATCAATAGATGAAACCAGTTCTTCTGGTTCCTTTTTCTATGGCCAGAGAACAGTGTATCTTTCTTTCTAAGAACAATTGCCAGAGACCGTTGAGAACCAGACGCTCAGGAGAGCCCCTTTTGTAATTAAATAGAAAATAATCTGGTTTAGTGGTTCTCAGATTTACTGTGGATGGAATGAGATCACGGGGCTGACTGCTGAAAGAGATACACCCCACCCCTGAGCCACACACCCCGCCCAGCCCAGACTCAGGTCAATAGGCCTGGAGCCGGTCCAAGAATCTGCCTTCTGAATTCTCAAGTTCCCGTGAAGCAGTGGCTGCTGCTGGCTAGGAATTCTCGCTAAGTGCCTCAACTCCTGGGCAGTATCAGCGTTCGCATGGACGATAAGATGCTAGTAGGTTAAGAACGCTTTGCAGTAAGAGTACGGCAGGATTTGGGACGGCCTGATGTGCCCTGATGTGCGTTTCAGACTGATGGGCTAGAGTGACACAGAAAAGGGGAGGGAACATGAGAAAGTGAAAGGGTCTCTCGCCCACCTGTGTAGATCTGGCTTTATGCAGCTTGCTGGCTAGAGCAATTTTAGGAAGCAGGCATGGCTCCCTAAAATCTCATAAACAGGCCTGTTAACACAACTAGTGAACCATGTTCTAACCTCTATGTGCAGCCAAAATCTCCAGTATCTAAAGGTTCATACATGTTCTTAGGTTTGCTACATTCTTCCTCGTACGTCGGTCTGCCCAGGACACTCAAAATTCACCCTACAATTTTATTTATATAAAAGAAAAAAAACTTACGATGGGCTGGCAAGGTGGTTCAGTGGGTAAGGGTCCCTGCTGCCAAGCCTGGAGAGCTGAACTCAAGCTCCGAGACCGACAGGGTAGAAGGAGAGGACCAGCTCCTGCAAGTTGTCCTCTGACCTCCATACCCAACCCTCACACAGTAGGTAAATAAAACTGTTGAGTGATGTTGTACTTAATCACAGCCCAAATAAACCACACACAGAGGCTTATTCTTAGTTATGAATGCCTGGCATTGGCTTGGCTTGTTTCCTGCCGGCTTTTCTTTAGTTATCCGCCTACCTTTTGCCACTGGGCTTTTATCTTTCTCTGTTCTGTATACCTTTCTTTACTTCTTTCTCCGTGGCATGCTGTGAGGTGGGTGGCTGTCCCCTGATGTCCTCCTCACCGTGTTCTCTTGTTCCTCCTCGTCCGTGTTTCTCTGTCCACCAGCCCCGCCCATCCTTGCTCCTGCCTTGCTATTGGCCGTTCATCTTTTTTTTAGGACTATCAAATGTTTTGGACAGGCAAAGAATCACAGCTTCACAGAGTTAAACGAATGCAGCACAAAAGTCACGCACCTGAAAATAATATTCCCCAACATAAAATTTTTTAAACCCTTCTTGTGATAAAATAAACAAATCAACATATTCACTGATAGGGCAGTTTCTGAAGCACTTACGTGGGTTCCTCTCAATACCAGCACTGGACTCTTTTAAAGGGGGCTGTCCTTTCTCCTAATTGATCAAATCACTGGCTTCACTTCACTCTGGCTCCACCTAAAGTTCTTTCCTGGAAGCTGTCAAGGACCCAGTTGTGCCTGAGTACACGAGGTGAGGCTCGCAGGGCTTCTGGGCCTCCCTGGTGGCAAGGCTGAGCTCTCTGCCCACGGTGACCTAGATACAGGTGAAGTGTGATAGCTCCTCCACCTACAGACTCTGGTCAGAAAAATGGGCTCTAGGATGCCGCAGTAACTCCTTCCCTCCCTCCTTTCTCCCTACACTTTCCCCTGTAGAATTGCGGTCCATCTCAAGCTGGGGAATCCGCAGACCAGGCACTTCCAAGGACTCGCCTAGGTGGGTGACTCTGCTTGAGGAGGTCTATGTGATGCAGAATGCAACACTCGCACCAAAGGGGATACGAAGCAGTTTGTTCTCGAGTATGGAAAGGGGTTGCCTTCCATGTCATGCTCCAATGTGCAAACAGTATGATGAAATTTTATAGTTAGAGATAATAACCGTGATTGAGATACTCTTCAAATGCCATGGCAGGAACACCCAAGAGGTGGATTATAGCCAAGTGGGCAAATCTCCGCCACAGGTACCAGGTGCTGTCTAATGACTTCCTTAGCCTTTAGACTGTTGTGATACAGTGGTCTCCTACGTTAATACAGCTCAAAAAAATTTCACCTAATTATTATAAAGATGTTTCATCAGAAACTGTGATGGGCAACGGATGACTATTATGGGAACTAAAAATAGTCCAAAATAAGTTTGGCTCTGGATCTGCAACATTCCAACTCTTCACGATTACAAGGTTCTCAACAATCAGCCTTGAAGATATTTAACACGGACATAGCTTTTCTCCTGGGAACTCCCGCTCACAATCTGAGATCAGGCTCTTGAACTCTTCAGGGTGAGTCGGAAGGCAAGGCAAGAGCTGATGTCATGTGAGCATGAAGGAAGCAAGCAAGTTAACAGAATAAGCAGTAGATGGGTGGGTGTGCGTGTGTGTGTGTGTGTGTGTGCGCGCGCGCATGCGTATGTGTGCATGTGTAAGTGTGCATGCATGTGTGTGTATGTAAGAGGTGGGGTAGAGACTCGAGTTCCCATTTAAACAGTAAAGGCTGAGCAGCCTCATTCTCAGGAGCATCCTGGGTGACTCCAGGACCTTGGATTTTTGCTGTGAGAACACTCAGTCTTTAAAGGGGAACCTGGCACAGCCATTAGCCTGTGGGGCCAACACTTACAAGAGAAGTAAAACCACTCCCTGTGGTACTAAAGGTGAAACAATTTTTGCAAAGAAAATTCTCACTAAAGAAACAAAAAATTTCACATCAGAGCAATGGACTGAGCTCCCAAGATCTAGTCGAAGAGCAGAAGGTGGGAGAAGATGAGCAAGGAAGTCAGGACCGTGAGGGGCTGGTCCACCCACTGAGACAGTGTGCCTGATCTAATGGAGCTCACCAAATCCAGCTGGACCAGGACTGAATGAGCATATGATCAAACTGGAATCTCCGAATGGCTGCCAATGGGGGCTGACTGAGAAGCCAATGATAATGGCACTGGGACCTATCTCTTCTGCATGTATTGGCTTTTTGGGAACCTAGTCTATATGGATGCAGACCTTCCTAGGCTGGGATGGAGGGGGGAGGGCTTTGGACTTCCCACAGGGCAGGGTACCCTGCCCCCTCTTAAGGAAGCAGGGGGAGGGAGGAGGGGTAGTGGGGGAGCGGGAAGGGACTGGGAAAAGGGGAGGAAGTGTAAATTTTTGAATGAAAAATAAAAGAATATGGAAAAAAGAAACAAAAAATTAAAAACAAACAGGTAGTTTTACTATGCATAGAAGCCACCACTGTGTGTGAGTAAAGGTTCCAAACCTGTGGGGCAGGTGAAGCCGTTTTCCCACACATTGCTAACATCTTCCTCTCTGGGTTTGTGAGAAAACCCGTTTCAGTGGAGAATGAGTGCTCTGGTTCTCCAGGTTTCGCCGGTTGGGGTTCAGAGTGCAGCAGCGTGTTCTGGCCCCGTGGAAGCCTCACCTCAATCAAACAAGGTAGGACCAAGGGAAGGACAAACAGCACAGAGAGGTTAAAAGTCAGCAAGAAAGGAAGCAAATAAGAGAGCAAGCTACTTAAGACAGAGAAGGTCTGTGTTAAGCGGGGAATGCTAGGGATGGGCTTTCTGTAGGAATCAGAGTCCTCTTCCACTAATGAGGAAGGAACTGGTCGGCAGTTGACATTGCTATGAGGACCCAGTGAGCAGTGAGTTAGAGAACTTTAGGTGATCAAGAAGCATCTTGCCTGGCTGGCCATTACTTGGGCTCCCCAGGGCAGGGCAGTCAAGAGTCTAGAGCAGTGGTTCTCAATCTCCCTACTAATGAGACCCTTTAATATACTTCCTCACGCTGTGGTGACCCCCAAACATAAAATTATTTCATTGCTACTTCATAACTGTAATTTTTCTACTATTACGAATTATAATATAAATATCTGATATGCAGGGTATCTGATAATGCAACCCCTGTGAAAGGGTCATTTGACTCCCCAAAGGGGTCACAATCCACAAATTGAGAACCACTGATATAATAAACTGATGGCAATAAAGTTAATTTACTTTTTAAAACCAAATTACCGTAGTTATTGGTTGGAATTGTCACAGTTCAAGCAAAATGGAGGAGCTGTACAAAATGGTGGACCTGGTTAAGACCAACTATGTTGGTTCAAATATTGCGATGGTTGATCTTTATTTTCAACTTGACTGGATTTGGAATCACCATGTCTGTGAGGCTGTTTCCAGGGAGGTTAGGCTGAGGAGGGAAGACTTATGCTCAATGTGGGTGGCACCATCTCACAGTGTGAACCTGGACCAGTTGAAGAAGGGAAGAAAGGAAAGAGCAAGCTGAGCATCTTCCTGACTATGAGTGTTCACACTTAGTGCTTCCAACTGTGGCTGCTCACACTCAGCACTTCCAACTACAGATGCTCACATTCAATGCTTCCAACCAGGGATACTCACACTCAGTGCTTCCAACCAGGGATGCTCACACTCAGTGCTTCCAACCAGGGATGCTCACACTCAGCGCTCCCAACCATAGCTGCTCACACTCAGTGCTTCCAGCCAGGGATGCTCACACTCAGCACTTCCATACCCTCTCTGCCATGATGTACTAAGCACTCAAACCATCAGCCAGAATAAGTCCATTCTTCCTTAAGCTACTTTTCATCCCCCCCAAAAAAATCACGTGATCATCTTGAAAGATGCTCTGGATTGTGGGGAAGAGAGTCTGTAACTAGAAGAAAGTGAGGTCTAACAAAATGGTTTTCTAAGGTCTTGGCAATATTTATTTCTTAATTCAATAGTAGGAATATGGATGTAAATATTTGGGAAGTTGATTTAATTTTTAGTATTATTTTATATGTATGGGTGTTTTGCCTGCATGCCTGATGCTCAGAGGCTGGAAGAAGAAATCAGAGTTTCTGGAACTGGACTTCAAGACAGTAGTAAGCTGTCACGTGGGGTGCTAGGAATCAAACCTGGATCTTCTGGAGTGCTCTTAACCACTGAGACATCTCCACAGCCCATAAAAATTATGTTTCTTTCCTCTTCTTCTTTTTTTAAGACAAAAATTAGGTGAGTCAAAGGCTCAAAGACAGTATATCTTAAATAGCATCTGAGCCAAAGATGAACTACATACAGCCAGGTCCAGCCTGGACCAGGCCCATCTTGGGAAGTGCTGAGTCAACTACCTACACAGGGAGAGATTCAGGCAGTTGACTGTCTATATAGGTCTGCAAGCTGGGCCACCTCCAAACACATTCAGATAACACCAGAAAGGGTCAGGTGTGAACAAGCTGGAGCCAGGCAGATGGGAAGCCCTTCGGCAGGAGAGCAATGATTGGGCAGCAAGGGCTCAGGCAGATGAATGAATTCAGTGTGCAGTTTTTAAGTGTTTCTTGTTTTGCTATGTCCTAACCCAGGCTCTGTACCTCTATTTAATGTGGGTACATGCATCCATTTCTTCCCTCCCGGCATTTCTACTTGCAGAATTTCATTCCATCCTTTCTTGACTGTGGCTGATATTACTATCACTCCAGAGAGACAGAAGGGATTTGTTTAGGATTACAGGCTCACTAAGGTGTAAGAATTTTGAGCCAGGCTGCTGCATACAGAACTTCCAACTGTCTAATGCTCACTGGGCCTTCTTCACTCAACTCTTTTACCTCCAGATAGTCTTTCTTTCCTGTACACAGAGCCCTAACAAACCTGGGCTCACTGAGCCTACAGAGTAGATCCAGACTCCTCAACCCTTCCGTGACCTTTAGACAATCCTCAAAATCTGCAAATATTAGTGTTTTTGGGTTTGTTTGTGTGAGTGTGGTGTGACTTGGTTTCTTAAAACAAAATCTCAGGTATATTTTCTAGCTCAGTATTATTGATAAATTTAGAGGCAACTGATTTTCTTTTTTTTTTTTTTTGGTCCATTTTTGTCTCCTATGCTGGTTGATTTTTGTCAACTTGACACAAAACCAGACATGAACGGAAAGTGTCTGTAAGACTAGTTAGTCTGCAGACAAGCTGTGGGCATGATTAATGGATGATGCAAGTCAGCCCAGCCCACTATGGGCGGGGCCATCCCTGGCGATCCTGGGCTCTGTAAGAAAGCAGGTTGTGCAAGCCATGGAGAGCAAGCCAGTAAGCAGCACTCCCAGGTTCCTGCCTTGGTTCTCCTCAGTGGACTATCACCCAAAATTAATAAACCCTTCCACCCCAAGTCGCCTTTGTCCAAGTTTTCCCAAAGTAGCAGAAACCCTAACTCAGTCTTTGAATCTTACATTTTTGTGCAATTGCCTCTTGAGTTTGTTGCAATCTCTCTCCCTTCCTGGCTTATCACATGGTTAGAATTCTTGGCATCATACTATAGTGTGGCTAGCAACACTAATCCTTGACTACAGAGCAAACAACTTGAATATAATCAGTATGTTAAATTTTTTTTTAAATGAACTAAAAGCCAGCTTAGCAGGCATGACAACATAATCCCAGCTGAGACCCAGAAGGTGGAGGGAGGAGAAACTGATTAAAGACTCGCCTGGGCTGCAGGGTGAGACCCTATCAAAAAAAAAAAAAAGGAATTATCCTTCTGTACCAATTTTACTAGAATTTCAAGTCAGAAGTGAACGTCAAGTCATTATTGCTGGGCTGGGATGTGGGCCAGTGGTAGGGCATTTGCCTAGAATGCTCAAGGCCCTGTGCTGCATTCCCTAGCACCGAAACAAAACCAAACCATTACTGTAGGATTTGGGTTTTAATTACTGAGATTATGCCTTACCTATTAACATATTTGTGCATTTTGTTTGTGTAATCAGAATAAGCCCAGCTTGATCATTCATGCTGTGTTACCATGATAGAACATCTAACGTTTCAAGTCCACATATTTGCAACTGTGTGTGAGTGCTACTTGTCTATGTAAGTATGCATCAGTGTGTATCTGCATGAGTGTACCTTTAATGATGGAATTCACTGTTTCTCTTAACAGTATCAAAGACTTTATCTGTATAATTGCCTGAGCCTTGCATGTTTTTGGAGACAGTTTTACACTTTTATCCGTTCTTCCAATGTTTTCAGCCCGTTTTCTTCGGGAAGCTGTGTCTCGATTGAGTATCTCTGCTGGGAGGCTTTGCATCCCTATTACAGACTAAAAAAGCTGTTCCAGCATCCATCTCTGAGACTTGGTCCTCAGAAACAGATTCACCAGTAGCCTAGAACAAGGGGAACGCTAGAGGGAAGGCATGTACGGCTTTCAACTTGAACCTGACGCTCTGGCTTCGTTTCTCAGACTCACTACACATCTGTGGTTCCTTTCCTGATGGCTCTGAAGTCTGTGGACCCGGCATTCCCCATTGAACTCCCAAGAGTCAGAGAGCCGTACCCCAAAGGAGTTACCTTGACAATTCATTTGCCCTTCCAAGCTTCAAACGGTTCTCACAATCTGAACTGTGGTAAGCATGGTTTTGAGAGGATACTTTTTCTGAGACAATGACCACCCGATTCTCCATGTTTACAGAGAACGTGACAAAAACCCCATCCATCCAAATCTTTTTCACTGGCTGGTGATTTGGATGGTGACGGTGCCCACAGGCTCAGCTGTCTGAGTGTTTGGATACTTGGACCCCAGTTGGTAGAACTGTTTGGGAAGGATTAGGAGAGAGCCTTGGAGGTTTCAGAGGCCTGCAGCAGGCTCGGTTAAATCCCTCTCTTTGCTTTCTGGTTGCTGATCAGATGTAAGCTCTCAGCCCCAGCTACAGCACCATGCCTGCAGCTACCCTGCTCCCCACTATGATGGCCATGGACTCACCCTCTCAAACTGTAAGCTCCCAATGAATGCTTTTCTAAGTTTCCCTTGTTCGTTCTGTGTCTTCACAGCAATAGGACACAGTGAGTGACTTCTTGATTTCAGGGATAACAACCATGGGAACGAGAGTGAAGAACGTGGTCACAGTACTGAGTGTGATTTCTGTCTCTTAATATTTGAGTTTCATAGGTGGAAAGCACCAATTCATATATTAGAAATAACCCACTCAATCTCTAGTCTATGAAGGGCCTTTTCATACACCCTTGATTTCTTTCACTACCTAGAGAGGAAGGCAATTTAAGTCTCCCAGAGAGAAGCTTCTGTATCCAGAGCAAACTGGTGGGCATCCATCAGATGAGGGGTGAGCCCAGCTCAGGCAGGAACCTACAGTCAAGGATTCAAGACTCCTGACTTCACGACCCATGCTACTTCTACATCATGACCTTTGGCTCTGGGAAAGCACAAGTTGCTTTGAATGACTATGAATCAGCAACGAAGGACAGGCCTCTCAGTTTCTATCTGCCCACTGGGTAGTTTCCTACTGTTAGTAACAACTGTTGAAAGTAATTTCACTCAACTGTTTATGGAGGTAAAAACGAGGAAGTAAAAGTAACAAAGATGCAAGCACTCCCAACAAACAGGATGAGAAGTCAGGTGTTTAGAACTCTCGGTTAACTTCCCCTCAACAGGCGTCTGGGGAGTTTCTCCCCATCTGGTGCTCTGGACTTCTGGGCATACCCTGGAAGCCCTGTTAATGCACTCTCAGGGGAACAGCCCTTCCCAAGGCTCCCGCATTAACCAGCAGTGATTTAAGATCAGAACACACCCATACCCTTCACCTTCCCCAAGAGCTGGGACTAGAGCCTTGTGCCCTGTCAGGGAGCCACCACATCCTCTTAAACATGGATGGGAAGGGCTGCTCTAAGAGCTGAAAGCGGGCATCCTTCCTCTGCTGCTCACAAGAGGAAGAGACCCCACCACTCACCCTTCCCACAGAAACACACAGTTGTGTGGCAAGGAGACTTCTCTCAGTTTTGTGCATTTATAAGAAGTGCCCACTGCATGTCCCACTTAGTGACCTTCTGTTTACTGCGGCGGTTTTGTGTTTCGGCTTCTTATGGAAGTATCTCAGGCATCTTACTTACAGAGATGCCCCAAGGATCCCCTCTTGAGACGAATGATGCGATCTTCTATTTCCTTTGATGTGAGATGAAGAAAGAAGCACATAAGCCCACGTGTTCTGATCCATGCGTCCTTTATTCCATTACCAACCACCGTGCCAAATTCAGGCAACAGCACACAAACTGGCAACCAACGCAATCCAGTTGTACAACGATCTGAGGCTTACAGTACATTTAAGGCTTTTAAATTTGAAAAAAAGAAAAGAACTAAAATAAGACCAAACAACCCCAAACCCAGTCCCCCAACCAATACAAGTAGTGTAGCAATTTTAAGCATCTCATTTCTGATGTTCACCTGGCACGACTCCAGTGTCAAAACCCAAGTAACTCCTAAACTAAGAAATCAGCTTAGGGAAATTTTAATTACCTAAATTCTTCAAAGCAGAAACTTGGAATTTTTGTCTTGGAAATGTTATAAAAATCTTAATAGCAAAACATAGGAATAAAAACATATTAACAAAATGTATTCAATCATTTACAATACAAACAAGGAGTCTGCAGTCTGTTGTAGCCCGACTAAAGGAAACTACCCATTAGGAATCTGTGCACAATGTCATTGCAAATATGTACAGGACTTTAAAAAAGCCGACAAGGACTTTACAGAAGGAGAGTCGGCCAGGCTTTATTAGACCAACCAGACAGTCAAAATATTAAAACTCTTGGCTAGTAATAAATTTACACTTAAAAAACCCCAGTTTCCTGTTGTTTAAGAATATTCCAGTTATATTTATATGGTTATAGCTGATGAAGCTGTTGGCGATAGTTCCAGTAAATGACTCTTCAATTCATGGGTGTGGGAAGGACTGGCGTGTTAACACAGCTAATGGAGGATGTCTCACAACAGGTTTCCAGTTACACTACCATAGCTTCACAAATGAGTCTCACCCACGGCACCAGAGCGGAGAGTGCTGCAGTCAAACACGGGCACCTGGGTGAGAGGGTGATCCTGCACCGGTTGGGGAATCAGAGGTGACAGCGAGGGAGACAGACTTGGTCACACTTTAGTCTATGACGCTGGGAAACAGTCCCCACAGTTAGCTCTTGTTCCCACTCCTGCAAGGTCATGCAGCTGAGACCCCAGCTGCTCAGCCTAATGGAAGGTGGAGATTAGGTACAAAAGACAAACTCTGTTAGCTCTTTAAGGAAAACACCTCAAGAGCTGGGCCCTTCTCTGTGGTTATTGGGCATCACTGTTAAATCCAGTCAAAGTGTGTGCAAACAAGGATCCTCGCTTCACAGTAATGAGGTAAGATCGGCCGTCATCTTCAGGAGTTGGGAAGCTCGTGAGATATGAACTGTTTTAGCCGTTCTAGGTACTGTGCATAGAGCTCTATGTCATTGTGCCCAGCCCCCTCAACCCACAAGGGCTCCACAGCACGAGGACAGCGCTCATACATCGCCAAGCCATGGGAGAAATCGATGACCTCATCCTCAGTACCATGGATAACCAATACAGGAGAGGTGACTTTAGATATCTTGTCAATGCTGCAAGACAGAAGTGGGAGGGGAGACAAGGACCCTTTAGTCATGTTCACAGAAGTGCTGCCCTGATGAGAGGGTCAGCATCACAGCTGGACAGTACAGAGCCTGGTCGTGCCCTCACGACTAAGAGTAGTGCCCCAGCACAGGTGATGAACTCACACCAACACACTATAAATTTCTGTTTTCTTTTCCCACTGCTATTATAGCAACATTTTTTCCTTAACATATTTTTTTAATTTGGAATCATTGAGGATTAATAGCAAAGAAAGATATTACAGTTTCCCATAATTTCTAACTCATTTTCTATTGAGCTAACAGCAGCCATTACCATGCAGTATTTGTCAAAATCAAAAATTAACTTTGGTACATACACATTAGCTAATATCTCCCACCTTTATTTGGATGAGTTTTTCCACAAAAGTCTCTTTTCTATTCCAACATCCTGTCAAGAATACTATACTACATTTACTACTTTTTAAAAAAGTAGTTTTATCAAACATCAGAGCAATACCTAATTTTTCTTTAGATATTCATGTTTGGAGAAGACTTTAAAATGTAACTAGGCCAGCACTTGATATGTGTGAATGAACATCTATCTCTGCAAAGTGGGACTGGACACCCTCCAATTCTCAGAACTCTTCTTGAAGAAGCAAATCCAGGCTGGGCAGTGGTGGCCACGCCTTTAATCCCAGCACTCGGGAGGCAGAGGCAGGCAGAGCACTGTGAGCTCGAGCCTGGTCTACATAATTGAGTTCAGGACAGAGTTCCACAGCGAGGCCCTGTCTTGAACAAACAAAGAAGCAATTCTGGGCTGGAGAGATGGATCAGTGGTTTAGAGCACTTGTTACTCTTACAGTGGATCCAGGTTCAACTTTCAGAATCTGCACAGTGGCTCACACCCACCCATAACTCCAATTCCAGGGGATCTGATGCCCTCTTCTGGCTTCTTTGGGTACCAGGCACACATGTGGTACACATACATGAAGGCAAATTACTCATACATATAATCTAAAAAAAATTTTTTTTGAAGAAGCCCCATTTCATAAACACAGGGGACTAACTTTTTGATAAAAAACAGCACCACTTAGCTCAAAAGCTTACTATGGTGTTTAGATTTTACTCCAGCTGCCTTCTGTTAATAAAAACCAAATCCACTCTTACAGGATAAATTCTCAAGGATCTGAAAAATCATCCCAGGAAGGAGCTGAAAGGACCATGGGCATCTGTCCGGGGATGGTCCATTAAGCCATGAATAAACATATCTTCCCATCTGTCCTTCGGCCCAAGACCTGCTTACTGCTGACTCCTTTCTGCAGTTGATCCTAGTCAAGCTTGTAAAAAGGCACAAATGGGTCTATCTGTGGGAGTCTCGCTGATAATGCCACAGCTCCCACTCATCACAGCTCACACTCTGTACAGTCCGGCATTTAATCCTTAGGAAACAGGACCCATGAGGGATTGCCTTCTGTTGATCAGGGAGGGAACTGAAGCTCAGAGAGATTATATAGTAACAGGCACCAGGCCAAGGAGATAATACAGAGGCTTCCATCAGTCACACATTCCAAAGGTCTACAAGTGACTGCCACTGTCTTTATGAACAAGCCATGAAGCTGCCAACTGCTTGAAGGCACCACAGAAAGACAGAAACCCCAGCAGCCACGGGGTCTGCGAAGACCAGAGCCCCTGTGGCCATGTGCAGCTCTACAGAAAACCTACTCCTCCCCTGGATTGAATTTGAAAGTGCCTTCCTTTATAAGCTTTCAATTATACTCAATTAAAAAAGCTATTTACTCATCAGTTACGGCAGGCCTAAGACTATGCCCATGCTGCTGTCTATTCCCATAAATCTCTGACTGCAGAGGGCATCTGAAGTTGAAAGCCACTGTCTGACTCTACATGCCCCGGTAGAGAATAACAACACTAGAGTATAAACAGGAATCATTTTCTCTCTTTTTGACACTGGAAGGGACTGTGAAAGTATCTTCCCTTTCAGAAAGAAAACATTCTGCCATTTGGTAGCAAAGGATACTATATTTAAAGAAAAAAAATGTTTGCCAAATCCAATTAATGATGAAAGCCAGTACAGCCATTAATGGCTTGAAATATATTCCATCAATAATTTAGGGCACTGAGTAGGAGCAGGGGCCTCTTTGTCTCTAACCTTACGAAACCAGTGATATCACTGCTCTTGGCCTGATCTGTAAAGAATACAGTAACCGGATCAACTTCTTAAAGCTGCTGGGAAAGCCAACTGGGGGGACAACCACAACGCCTGGTGGATGAGGCAAATAGCATTTGTTGCTGGTTTGTTATTAATTAATAACATAATTAGTTACAATGGAATTAGTTTCAATTGCTGCATTTTAAGGTATAGGCTAATCTCATCATTTTGTTGCCAGGGTAACTCCTGGAATTGTTTTCCAAACATGCAAAATATCCGTCTTTAAACAAACTGCCTCTCATTACCAATTCAGCACAAATAAGGCCACATTTGTGAGGCACAACAACCCTACTTAGCATTCGCAGCCACGCCACCAGAAATGCACAGTGTCCCATTCCCAGGAAGCAGGGTTTCAGTGAAGCCGAGTACAAGCTGCACAGAGTTGAGGGTCAGCCAAGGTGCTAACAGAGATTTCTTCCTGTGAAATGAGACAGTGGAACACAACCTTATGCGACCTAATGCTGTGCTTTCTTCTCCAGCAAGATCAGAACGCTGGCAATTAATAGGTCAACTGAAGTCGTTAGACCATGCATTACTCCTGCTGATGCTTTTCCTGGAAAGGGTAATACAAGCTGGCTAGCTTCTGCAATGGACTGTGGGGAAAAGCTAGGGGGCAAATACTCTAAAAATACGTCTCACATTATCACTTAAATAACACAAAACAAAACAAATAGCCAAGAAGGAACTTGCAAGGAAAGCACTTTGCTCACAGCTTATATTTACAGAGGTTCTCCCTTCCATTAAGGGGAACTAGAGACCAGCAGGGGTCAGGTCAGCTAGCAGGAGGGGCCTCGGCTGGCCAGGATGAGTCTCATGCCTCTCTCCCTGGCAGGGCCTGTCTGCAGGGACAGGCTGCAAGTGTAAGAGAGGTGTAAGGAGGTGGTTTTTCTCCATCATCCCAGGAACACCTTTCTATTCTTCTCACAGAGACTACCTGAGCATGTACCTTTCCCCTCATTTGCATCCTCTGACTGAAAAAAAAAAGAAATTTCATACATGTGCCTCTTTTTTATTTCAGGATCTAGACCAGGGCTAATTGCTCATTTATACCTCTTGTGTGTAGCTCTTCAGTGATTGAGCAATACAGGTCCATCTGAACAAATCAACACTGCAACACTGAACTGGAAGTTCCTTCAGGACATGCTGCATGTTACAGCTTAATAATTAGTCCTGGTCACTGGCACTCTCAAGGTCCTTATCCATCATCTAGAGACTGAAGTCTCAGTATGCTATGTTTGCCTCATCCCTGGTGGTGCCCGGTGGGTCTGACATGGGGGGGATGCTCAATCGATATTATAAAGTGCACAGATGTGACTGAGCACTGGCTGACTTCTCACCCAGCTGTGAGCTTACCTGGGGAAAGCATCAAAACAGTATGTTTTTCTGGTATCCGGAAAAGCGACGCGCAGACCAGACATCAGCGGGGAGTGGAGGATGACAGCTGCGCACTCATACCGCGAGGCCAGGTCCACGGTGGGGACAGTCCCAATGCTCTGCCCATAGAGGATAATGTTCTCGGGACTCACGCCATATCTGTGGAAAGCAGAGGTTACAAACCATCAGTTTCCCGAGTTATTCTGGAGATCATACTGGCACTGCTTCTGCATCCTTCCCCATGGAACTTAGATTGCACTTCTAATCTGCCCTATTCTGTGAATCATCCCATGATTATGGGAAGCAGGTGTCCTAGTTTCTGGATCCCAGGCAGGTCTCAAGTCCCCTGTCTCACTGACTCATGTTAATGACATATACCCTGATAGCCTGCCAGTACTCTGCCCTCTGCTCAGGGCGGAACTTGGGTACCACCTGATTTGACAAATTCTCACGTCAGACCCGCCCTGCTCTGAGACCTCCTGCTCTCAGTTCTATCTACATGAACCACCACCGGTGCTGCCTACACCCTGACCCTTGCCCTCTGCCCAGGGCAGAATTTGGGTATCACCCAACCTGACAGATGCCCATGTCAGACCTGGCCTTCTCTCAGACCTGCCTTGCTCTCAGTTCTATCTCCATGAACCTCCACAATCCTCATTCTAATTCATCTCTCACCCTCACCACATAATGTACCTGTCTGGAAACAAAGCCGAGAAAATGACCTTTTACCATGTTACTTCCTAACCACACCCTTCGGCAAATCCCTACCTCCAAGCCAAATGAACCACCACCTGGCCCAGATGATAACTATTCCAACCTTTACTCTCTAAGTAGCCCGTATGCCACAGAAAGCTTAATCTCTTGCTGATTATAAATGCCCTCTGCCTGCAAACCCTTGACGGCCTTCATCACTGCCAACCGCTGGGCCCTACAGACTCTTCTTCCCAGTTCCACTTGCTTCTCTTTCCTAAAGCCTCTGGTCCACTGCAGTATCGTTTGCCTAAGCTATTCATTCATGTTCACTGAAGTGAGGTGAAGGGTATGTGATAAGGCACTGTGCTGCATATAAGCCCCGCACTGCTTGTGGGATGTAAGCTCATAACCTTAGATGTACTGTTTAAGAAAGCTAAGGACATCCATGTCCAGGGATCAGTTGGAGGCATCTCCAGCTTTGAACTAAATATGATTCCAGCCAAAAACTACTTGTGTAAGATACAGAAACAGACACAAACACACAAGCAAGCACATGTGGGTGCACGCGGCAGTACAGCTTAACTTTTTCCCCCTTATTTTGCTGTTTGCTTCAGGTAAGAGTTTCTGGTCCAGAGCTTGCCCAGTAGGCTAGGCCAGGTTGGCTGGTAAGCCCCGAGAATCTGCCTATCTCTGCCTCCTTAGTTCAGAGATGACATGTGTACACCAACATGCCTATTTTTTAACATGGGTTCTAAAGACCAAATTTAGGTTCTACAAACAGCCATCTCTCCAGCTCCAAAAGCTATTAAAAAAAAAAAAACTAAAATCCATGCATACTTAATATTCCTATGATATAAAACTCACTGAAGTCTGACATCCTGGAGATATGGGATAGGAATACAATCTTCAATTTGCAGGGCAGTGAACATGAAAGTCGCATCAATACTAGTAAGCATATAAACTTTGGTTTTACGGGTATGACCTAAGGTTTTCTAGAAACGAAGCTCAAAGTCTCAGCGTTGGGGTCTGAGGGAGCCATGGTCCTGGGTTCAGTTTCCCATAACCAACAGCGTGACTGCAGGCACACCCTCGCGCATGACTGCAGGCACACCCTCGCGCATCTCCACGTTCTGCTCAGCCTCTTCAAACGTCCACCACGGTTTTGTAACCCAAGCTACATGCAGTCCAGGAGGGGCCTGGAGCCAGAGGCACCATGCCTCTCTTTGCATCAAAGGGTGTCAGACAGGAAGACCCACCCTGGAGACTGAGTGAGCCAGGCAGCACTGTCCCATGAGAATAATCACCTATAACATTAAAGTAATTTGTTTTTGTTTCAATGTAAAGCTTTCTTGTCTCTACAGCAGAGCACAAGCCCAACCTCCCTGAGACACCCTGCATCCTGTGTGAGTTAATGGGCCTTGACTTTGTCCTTTGTCAACGCTTCCTCGTTTATCTTCAAAAGTGTGCTTGGCACAGTTCCGTTGACTTTGAAGTCAACATTTTAAATATTTCAGAGCTAGAATTCCTACGGGAAATTTCTTCAATCGTAGGATGAAGACAAATACTCCGGGTAGTGGGAATGTTAACGGGAGGATGGGGTCTGAGGATAAGGAGAGGCCAGCTGGAGAGGGAAGCAGGTGCACACACAGGCCAGCCCCAACCAGGCGGAGCTATGGTGAGCTGACTGGGGACTTCCTAGGCATAGAAAGTTTAATCAACACAAGCTTTACATTTTAAGTATGAGGAAGAGGAGAAAAACACCCATCAGGGAAAGCATGGAGAGCTCCCCTTTTCTAGGTACACCTCTGTAGTCTGGAGAGCTCCCCTTTTCTAGGTACACCTCTGTAGTCTGGAGAGCTCCCCTTTTCTAGGTACACCTCTGTAGTCTGGAGAGCTCCCCTTTTCTAGGTACACCTCTGTAGTCTGGAGAGGCCTTGGGATTGACTAACCAAAGCCTCATGCACTGGCTTCCCCGGCTGTTTATTCCAGTGATGAACAGGAAACACACAAAGAATCTGCTGCATGGTACTGCTTGAGAAAGTAAAGCATTTACACGTTATTGGCATAGATTATGTTTCTTTTCTTTCTAATTTTTAGTTAAATTAGTTGAAAGGGACATTTACTTTTTGTAAACTGTCCCCTCTAGAAGCTTTACAATTGTGAACACAGTGTTCCCTCCATACCAGTTATAAAATCAAATAGACCAAATAAACCATGAAAAGTAGCCTTACTGGTTCCAAGATACAACAATGGGGAGGGGGAAGTGGGGGCAAAATTACATGCTCTTGAGTCACATGTCTTTGAAGGAATAAAAAGTAGACGGATTCAAACTGAGAACAGACAGGTACAAATGGAGGCAAAATGAATAATACAGCCAGTGGGGTTGGTCCAAACACAGAGTAGAGGGTGGGTACGGGGAGCTGGGTACAGCTTTGGGAAGAAGGCAGTTAGAAGTCAATCAGAGGAGGCAGAGCTCACACAGGAACCTGGGGGTCAGGCACAAGATCCCCAGGATACAGAGCTTGGCTGTAAGCTGTGGTCTGAGGAGGACAACTGCCTACAACAATGCACTCATGACAGGAAGGCTCAAGGGAAGGGAAAGGGAGTTTCAGACAACACTAGAGAGAGAAGGACTGACAAAACTGGTGGAATCGAGGGGCTGCAAAAGAGGTCAGCTGGAGCTAGTCAGAATTTTGTTGCTCTAGAAAGTCCAGTTTGGAATATGTTGAGTTTCAGGAAACTAAAGTAAACCTGTTGTACCACATCATCTTCTAAGCCAACTGCTACAATCTCCATGAGTTTAACTGTGTCCGCTGTGTATGAACTTCCCAGTGTGGCTGCTTCATGGCCACCTATGTTTCTGCTTGTAGCCCTGCACCCACTGCTCTGTAAATAATAAACTCATTGGTTCCCCAGAGTGAACTCTGGCAGAGCTGCAGCCTGTGCTGTCACTAGAACCTCAGGAGGAAGGGAACCTCAGCCCCACTGCCCACCCAAGGAATTGTAGCAACAAAGACTGTCAGAATTAACTGTGAGGAGAAATCCTCTCAAATCTGATGTATATGCTAGAAAGACCATTCTTGAGTACAAAGCTTTATCTTCTGCTGTAATTCAGAAGATGGCTGGTTGAAAGAGGCAGCCTGGGGCAAGCGTATGTGAATAGGAACTCAGCTCACCCTGGGTATTAGAACAACCTGTGGGATGTTCAAGCCTCCTATGCGAAACTGTGTAGAACTTGCATATAACCATGCATACCTCAACACTTTCAATCATCTCTATACTGATCACAATATTTAACTCTATTGTTTATGGTATAATGAAAAGAAAAAGAGCCTACATGTTCAGCACAGGGACAGGCATAGCCACAGCAGGCCTAACTCAGCCCACAGCGTTCAATGGGTGCCGGAGAAACTGGCATGAGAAGCAGGAGGCCACATGCATGTATACATACTACTCTGTTCACATGGGTTTGGCATGTTACTCAACAAACAGCAAATTCAAGTTTTGCTTTAGAGAATGTTCTAGAATCCAATCCTCCACCTCCCAGATAGTCCCACTGGATGCAGAACCCATGGGTAAAGAAGGCTCAGTTCAGTGTTTTGCTAATGCAGAGACCCTGAAGGGTCAAGTGCCCAGATCCTATTCACTACGATAAAATAAAATGCATAGGACACAAAAGCCTCTAAGAAAATACAACTTGCAGGAAGGCTTGCAGCAGCAGGTGTGTACAATGCTTAGCAGCTCAGCCTCTCTTTATCTAAACAGCCATTAGGCCAGCCATCTTCCTTTCACAAAGCACCATCCACCGTTTACAAGAAGCCCTTCTAGCCGAATGCTTGCAATTTCCTTCTAAATAGAGATTAAGGGAAAGGTTCTCCTACAACTCAATTTTTTCTGACATTCAAAACTGTTCCCTACTCCAACTCTCTGTCAAAGCAAAAATAAATAAAGCCTGACATGACTTAATTTTAATATTTTAAAAACCATCTTTCAGAGGAAAACTACAGCTCTAAAGAATATAGAATTAACTGTCTCTGGATCTGTTACAATTAAAATAGAATCACTTACTTGAATTCATCTAAATATAATTGAGCATGAAATTATCCCGATGATAATCAGATTCCTGGCATTCTGTAATTATCTGACACGCTGGAAAAGCCAGCAAATGCTGCCTCCCCCCAGCTGCAGATGCCGCCTAGCAGGTGAGAGCACAGCTGCCCTGCAGGCCTCTGCAATATGAACTGGCTTACGCAAAATCCGAGCGTGGGCCCCCGACAAGAGACCAGTGCCTTTGTCCACGGGAAACAGTTCAACACAAATCCCAGCTCTAAGAAACCCCAACGAAGCTAAGGCACAGATATCATGAAAGCTCTTCCGTGGGAAGACAAAGTTTAAAAGCCCAAGTTCATGGCCCACCGACTGCCAAGGCAGAGAGTCACTTCTTAGGAGCAGAACATGTGAGGTACTTGCTCTCACTCTGAACAGTCTCAGAGGAGCTGTGGGAGGCCTGCAATGTCTGGAAGCTTTCCTGCGTGACACTGCCTTAACAAGGCGGGGTGCCACAGGCCACATCAGCTCATGCAACAAAGAGTTTCCACTAGCCAGGTCCGCAGAGACTGTAGATAGATGGCTGTATTTTACAGATAAGGAAACACTAGTTCTCAACAGGTTACTGAGTTAACTGAGAGTGCGATTACCAAGACAGCTTAAGTGAATCAGAGCTGGAACTGGGACTTAAGCAGGGAAAGAGCCACAGAATTCCACAATTACCAGTTATCGTGAATTACAACCCCCGGAAGGGTGTAAGAACTGAGCTGGTTTCAGCAGAGCTTCGACAGGTCAACAGCTGCTGGTGCCCACCTCTCCCACCGACAGGTCAGGGCATGCTCTCCATCGCTGCCGCGGATTCTAGCTCCCACCGTGTGCCAGGCTCTTCCCTACCAGAGGTTGTGGGTGAAGACTCAACACTGGTCCTTAGCACATGCACACCCATGACTCAAAGATGCAGCAGTCTGTACCCAGGGCACCGTGCTGGGTCCCCATCAACAGAGCTAATCCATTCAGTAGCAGTCTTACCCTTTGTGGGGAGGGGAGGTAGGAAGGCTCTAATGATGAACAGGGGTGGTGGCTATACAACAATGTCAAGGTGCTCACTGCCACGGGACACCTACATAAAAGTGGTTATGACTGGAACCAAGGATGATGGTGCACACCTATAATCCCAGCAATAGAGAGGCAGACACAAGAGGATCATCTCAAATTTAATAGCAGCCTAGCAAGTTTCAGGTCAACCAGGATATACCATGACCCTATCTCAAAAACAATGTTTTTGTTATTGTTATTTTGTTATTGCTATTTTCCTGAAACAGGGTTGTTCTGTGTAGTCCTGGCTGTCCTGGAACTCAGGAGATGCACCTGCCTCTGCCTCCAGAATGCTGGGATTAAAGGCATGTGCCACTACACCTCGCCTCAAAAAACAAAACCCTTTTTTAAAGGTGATAAATAAAAAGTTGTAAGGGCTGGGCACAGTGATACACACCTGTAATACTAGCATTTAGGAAGTAGACTCAGGAGGATTGCTGAGTTCAAGGCCAGCCTAGTTTACATAGTTAAGATTCAGTTAAGACTCTTTAAAAAAAAAAAAAAGAAATCAGGTTACACTGGCAGATTGTGTATGTATGTGTGTATTCATAGTTTCAAAAAAGAAAATAAAGTGATCATTCCTCTTACATCTGACCAACACATCTTATATCTCTATTATCCTAGATTCTACAATGGAAGACCAACTCTCCCAAATCCTAAATAAAACAGAAACACACAGAAAACTGTCGTTTTTACTGTAAAATCCAAGGGCATTAAAGTTTATTGGTACTATAAATAAAAAAGATTCCCTAGCCAGGTGCTGAGACTCATACTTGCAACCCACTATGGGGAGCCGAGTCAGACGGGTCACTGGAGACCAGCCTGGGCAAACAGCAAGAGCCTGTTTCAAAACCAAGAAAACGAGAATCAGATTATAACATGTGACCACGCTATGCTCTTTTGCCAATCTGGAAGACTATTCCTTTCCTGGGATACTTAGTAGGGAGGGTATAAAAGGCATGGTGATAGCAAAGCTCAGATCCTAAACACTGTTGTGAATGTCATTTTACCCTCCTTGCACAAGACTTCTAATGTGCCGCCTCCACCCCTGTCAAGGACTCTAGGATTAAGTGTACCAGTCTTGACAGCCTGCAAACAACAGATGCGACTCTGTGACTCTGAGGCCCAACCCACAGAACTTCCCATTTCCTCTTTTTAGTCAGCCTCAAACAAAGCCTTGAAGTGACTTCAATGTTCTATTTTAATTAAAATACTATGCAGGGTACAAACTTAATAAAGTAAATCCTACATCCTTATTTATCATAAACAGGAAGGCTTTCCTGGCCACTAAGAACATTGAGAACCATGATCAATAATTCAAAATACCCAGGCTAACCACATTCCATTCCACACACTTCACCATAACCAGTTACAATGTCTTGTAATGTAGTCTTTGGGAGTAAATGCAAACCAGAGGCGTGGCAGACTCTGGGTTGCTGAGGCAAGCAAGACAAGCATGCAGGGTTGAGTGCTCAGGATAAGACATTCATAACCTTTTGGTTGTTGTTGTTTCTTTCAAGACAAGGTCTCACTATGTAGCCCCTGGCTGTCCTGAAACTTACTATGCAGACCAGGCTGTCCTCAAGCTCAGAGACCCACCTGCCTTTACCTCCCTAGAACTGGGAGTGAAGGTGTGCACTACTACGCCAGCTACATTCACAGACTTTCAGGCAGCAAGACCATACTGAGTGTTAGATTGTTCTGCCACGGCAAGGATGGTTCTCCTTTGGCAGAACATAAAATGTAACATATCTCTTGTTCTCTGAAATGGTGATGCCTTCAACAAGCTACATGCTAACAAGGCCTTGGACAGCTCTAGCTGCATACCTGCTTTCTACTCTGAAATGAAACTATTCTGTAATTGTAAAATCTTCAGACTGTAACATCTGGATGCATTGATCATCCACACTCAGGTGCCTGGGGGGAGGGGGCCTCCTCATCCTGACAGTCAGCAGGAACTGAAGAGGGCAGCACAGGCCGGCAGAAGGGCCTGCAGCGGATTATGAGGACAGAGAACATTCGGGCCAGTACCCTGGACTGAGTGGTTAAGCAAAGGCAAGGGGAGGAGGGCAGTGTGGCACAATCAGACATAGACATGTGCTTCTGGGCATCCCGTTTTGAACACAGACTTTACTGTCTCAGAACAAGGCTCATCTGTGACTGCCATGCATGTGTTCTTAGGGGCTCAACTTCCCCTGCTGGGTTCCTCCTCCTAAATCCACCTGACTTCAAACCCTGGTGAAATCCCCTCGGAGATGCCTCTGGGTGCTTCAACACATCACACTTTTAAACCCATCCTCAGCCTAGACATGTCCTCCCACCATTATTTCTAAAACACTGCTTCCCTTTGCTAGCTTACTGGTGTTTGAACTCCCATCAAAGCAATGCATTAAAAAAGTCACATCAATCATAAGGATGTGATCTTAAAGGTGTAAGAAGTGAGCGTGTGTGACGTCAGAGAAATCAAATCGATATAAAATCTACAAAGCAAGAACAAATGCTTTCCATAATATCTACTTATATGCATGTTTACCCTGAAATAAGCATATTTTCTACAATGTATTAGTATTAGAATTCCTAAGATTGAAAAGAGGAAACATATGGCTGAAGTATTTAAGAAAATATGAAGATTTTATTAAGATTTCACATCTGCTGTACTACAGCACAAAGCAAAATTCATGAACAAGATGATAAACACAAGAATGGACAGCAAATGCCTGAGTTGAGCAGCCCCTCAACCCTAGACCTCTTAGAAACCAGAGGAAGGTAGCTCTGACCCTCTATGAAAACTGTGACATGGCTTCTGGGGACTGCCCTTAGAGGATGCTTGACCAGCGAGCTGATCATGAGTGTCATCTGCATTTGGTACCAGAATATCTGACTTCTAAGTATGGTCAATCTGTCTCCCAGGGCTGACACTCTGGGGCCTCAACCCAGGCTGGGTGTATTTGGCAAATCTGTGCTTTAGATAATCCATTTGGTAACCTAGGTGATAAAGTTTTATCTTCTAAAAACAGCCTCAGTTCTCTTCAGACCTTGGAAGGCCCTAGAACTTGCTTTACTTGGCTTCACTGACTTGAATGTATCAAGAGAGGTAGAGGATCCAGCCGCCACACATCACTACTCCTAAGTAAAGCCCTAGGCATGGACCTTATGTGGAAGTCAGCACTGAGGTGAGTTAGGGTGATCTGTCCAGTGATGGGAATGGATCAGGCCTGCACCTTGCCCACTCCTGCTCCTTCTCCGTTAGAGTAACTCATCACTGCCCCCCTACAGCCTCAACCTTACCAGGTCAAAGCAAGTGGAACAGCCCAATGCCCAGGTGCTACTACCTGTGGCTCAGGCCTGATGTGAACAACTGTCTGGCTCTGCAAGAATTTGCACATCGTGGGCTACTTGTATCTATATATAAGGAAGCCTTGTGCTTGTGGGAGACAGATTCTGTTACAGCAGTGGCTTGATCTTGTCATTAGCAAATGCCCAGCACACAGCAGAACCCATTCTATACACCATGTCCTTGATCCCAGCAACAATCTGGCATTGCCAGCTCCATTACACAGACCAGGACCCTCGGTACCCTTCAGCCAGGTAAGCTGAAGTTCAAGTCTGGTGCTTGCCTCCGTGTCTCCACAGAAGACCAGCAGAGGCTGTGGTGAGGGCCAGGGAGGGCAGCCTTGCTACACCGTGTAAAACCTTATGAAGTCAGGAATGCAAGCCTCCCCAAGTACACAAGGAAATCCTTGGGCCTTTTCCCACAACGCCACACATGATTCTCAGGATGAAGTCCACATCTTAGGAGGCTGCCACAGACTCCATGGTCCACAGGCACACTCAGGGACAGCTTTGGACAGCCACTGCCTTTCTCTCGCCCAACATTCCCCCCGTTAGTGCAAAGAAACTCCTTATTTTCGGAGTCTGGACATGTTTCTAAGTTTCAAAGAATGCAATGCTCTGACAGTGACAGCTAGCTGAAGGATCAAGAGAGGCCCCAGAAATGTGGACTATTCACAGCCCGGCACAGAAGGCTGGCAGGACACAAAGAATGCACTTTATCATATGTGCAGTGGAGCTCTGAAGTGCCACCTGCCAAACAGCCACATAGTTCGAATTTCTCACCTTCAGTTTTTTAAGTAGCCAGATAACTTCCCATACCCTCCCCCAGCTGGCGGCCACAGTCTCTGTATGAAGGCCCTGCCCACCAGACCATACTCAGCGACAGAGTCTGTCAAGGAAGGAAGGGGGTCAAGTCTCTTAAGAACTAATCATGCCCACTACAGCATTTACAAGCGAGCTAATGGATTTTCTCTTTGCATTTACAGCTTAACATTTCTCTCTTCCCCCGCAAGACTGGAACAGGGCTCCCTGTGACCTCAGACTGAACTTACTGCTAGCCCCAGACGATTGTGAGGACACCGGAGCAGACTGTCAGAAGGGAACCACTTAGATGAGCGCACGCACGCGTCTATAAAAGTGCTGAAAGGGCCTGAGCTCAAGATCACAGTAAATGACACGGCACCCTTTCTCACTGCAATGCGAACGACCAGCACAACAATAAAGAAGTGGTTAGCCAAGAACAGGGGAACTCCTTGGCATTTCAGAAAAATGTAGGGTTTAAAAAAATTTTGCTGAACAATTGTGAATCAAAGAGAAACCACAATGAAAGCCAACACGCAAAACATTGAAAGCACTAGCTACTCAGGCAATGGAACTTACTGACCACCAAACATCCATAACCAAAGTCACAGCAACACTGAACTACAATATAAAACTCGAGGCTCAAGAGACTTGGGGACAGTGACGGCTGCCAACTGCATGGAGCAGGATCCTCAGCCACACTTGCCTGTAGCAGCCCAGCATCCCTAGGATATCAGAGGCCAAGTCAGGTCATATCTATTACAAAGGTCTGCAATGGCTTAAAAACTGAAGAGGAAACATTCTCAGTTATTTAGGACTAGTATACAGCTGTCAGTCTGCAGTACAATGCCCACCGTTCTAGTTTTCTTTCTGCTGCTGTGATAGAACACTGTGCACAAATCAGCTTGGGGAAGAAAGGGTTTGTTTGGCTTATACTTTCAGGTTACAGTCCATCACTAAGGGGAGCCATGCAGTAACTCAAGGCAGAAGCCATGGAGGAAAGTAACTTGTGGGCTCACTCTCTATATACAGCCCAGTATTACCTGTTCAAGGTGGGCTGGGCCTTCCTACATCATTAACTACCAAGAAGTCTCCCAAAGACAGACTCACAGACCAGCCTGACAACTGAGATTTTTGTTCCCCTCTGGTGATTCTAGGCTATGTCAAATCATCAGTTAATTCAACCCAGGACACTCAAACACCAGCATCTCTGAATGAAATCTTCCCCCATGCTACTTTGCTGTTTCCTGTGATTCTTGGACAAGCTGACTGGCTATTCTGCAAGGTTCCAGAGCAGAGGAACATAAAGACAGAGATTACATAGGAGAGAAAATAGCACTGGTTTTTCCTCTAGTGATACTCTGCTGCTGGTGGTCCTCATGGTAACCAAAACTGGCAAACTAAAGCGATGTTACTCTGTTCTCATCCAGGGGACTCACCACAGACAAGGATCCCAAGAAAATATTGGGGGTGGGGGAAGAAAACTCTACCTTCAAGTCAAGAAGTCATAAGAAGGCTAAGGAGGAATGGGGGAAAGATGGAGAAGACAAGAGAGCACTTTCATGCAGGAACACCAACACCCCAACAAACATGACAGCTCTACCCAAGAAACTTCAGGTCATCACAGAAGCACCTCTGAACCTCTTGAATGGCTCCATTTTTGTTTCCAGCCACCCTTTCTTCACCCTATCATTTATCCCATTTATAACAAACAGACCACTCTAGACAAGATTTTAAGTCAGCAATCAATCAAAAACTACACTGTAGAATACTGTTTCCTAACGATGATCCAGAGTCATTAATAAATGATTATGCCATTCATTTTCTGCTTAGAATGGAAAGGAAGCCCATGAAGACATTTTAGACCTGTTTTTTTTAAATCAGGAATTGATGAAGTTTTGAAGTTTAAGAGGACACACACCAGCTCTGAAGATCTGTAAGCGACAGCCAGACTGCAGCTCCTCAGAGAAGGATCTGGTCACCCCTCCCCCTAAATATCTGCCCCCCAGCAGTGTTCTGGATCCCTTGAGAGTCCTAGACTTTGGAACTCTACCCTCCCGGCAGAAAGTCCAATTTCTATCTGGCTGGGCAAACAGCTTTCTCTAACAGCCGGCCACAGCTGATTTGGGGGCTTTGACTGCAGGGAAGGCTTTTCACCCCCCTGGGCCTCTGAACATGCATCTGAGTCCAAGCCAGTCCTGCTAGCTGTCTTCCTCCTTGCTCACCAGGCAGCTTTGTTTTTAGAATCCTGTTGGGGAGCAGGTGGCATATACAGGATACCTGATGGGTGCTGGTACCTTACACTCCACACAGAAACCCACAACTGATGCTTACATCCTCCAGAAGTACTAATGAGCTCAGCATCAAGGGGATATAGAGGAAGCATGTTGCTCAAAGTTACAAGGACATATTTACCTATCTTTTCTTTTCTTTGCAGATAGGGTCTCATTGTGTACCCCTGGCCTAGAACTCACAGTTCCTCCTGTCTGTGACTCCCTCCTGCTGGGATTAAAATGCCACCGTGTCTGGTCTTCAAGAAGGTATTTAACACTGGTGTTTCAAAAATATTCAAAGCTGGTTGTAAAAAGTTAAACACTAAGCTAGAGACCTGTTCTGGCAACAGTTCACAGGGAGAACAACTTGCGGACAGTCTCATCACAGGCCTGAGCGCAATGACACTGCTAAACACAGAGTACCCAAGCCCTAAACAAGCCGCTTCCCCAACCTGACTTTCCTGGACCCTACTTCTGTGGCGCTGGCGGTCACTCCACTGGCCAGCTGTGTCCTGAATCTGTAGCACCCGGATACAGGAGGCCCTGTGACTAGTCTGCTACAGGTGTCCCAGAAATGGAGCATCTGAGCTCCCAGGACCCAAGTGAGAGAGAGCTTTGGGCTCCTTCTAGGTGCAAAATCCACAACTTGGAAAGAAACATACCAGGAGCCAATACGGTTGGTTTTCAGGATCCCATGTTGGCCAGGATGGCCTGGGATTCACTCTGCAGCTAAGGCTAGCCTTGAATTCCTCATCCCCCTGTCCGTGTTCTATGTGCTGGAATTATATGTGCGTGTTGCCATGCCTAGCTTATGCAGTACTGAGAATTGAACCCAGAGCTTTTGTTTTGTGCATGGTGGGCAAGCACCCCAACATCTGCGCTTGTCCTTAGCCCCAACTGGGAACTTTATGAAAATGGGCGGGAAATGGAAAAATGGAAGTGCTAAAGCTAATATGTGCAGGACGCATGTGGATGAAATGACTGTAGCGAAGATGAAAAGGACTCAGCACATCGAGCTTTGATTTTTTTTCTGCACACTAAATGATCACTAGCCTTTGGATGCGTACACATTCAATTATAAAGGGAAAAGGGACACTTATGGAACACTTAGAAGAAGGTACAAAATCATCTTTTAAAAGTCAAGAGTAACTAACTAGGGGATTACCTTTCTCTCCAGCTCTCAGTGAATCCTTCCCTGACACTGTCTGCAGTTCTGCTTGACTCACCGCAGAGATGCACACTGGGCTTGGAGGCAGGAGAGAAGGGCAGGTAGAAACCACACAGAAGGAGGTGGGGGATCACTTCCCTAGCTTCTGTCCCGGCAAATCTAGTGCATTCAAAACAACAAACATAAACTGACAGGTGGGGCCATAAAAAGTATCAACAATCCAATAGTCTCCTGTCGGGAGTGTGGCTCAGTCCTGGCACACTGGCTGACAAGAGCAAGGCCACAGGTTACACCTCCAGCACCATGAAATAAACAACTGAACCATGGGCGTCCTAAGTCAAGCCGAGTGTGTCCTAGTTGCCACACTTGCCAAACTGCCCCTTCCCTCCTCCCAATAAGGGAGTTACTAAGTTTGCAAAAATTAAATAGCAATCAATTACTGTAATAAAAAGCGGAAAGGCAGTAATTTTTTTGCATTTGGCTTTCCAGGAACTGGCGCTGCCATTACTTCTTGCTTTCCTACTTCATCGTAAAGTCACAACGTCTTTCCATACTGTTGGCATTAGGAATCTAGGGATCTTCCCATCCTCACAGTTCCACCAAGGATCATGGGACTGTCATAATCGTTTTCTTAATAATGGAAGGGACAAAATCTTAAGACCCATTGACAAGTACCAAGAACTTTTTGCAGGGCACAGCCTGTTTGACCACAAGTGGCCGTGCCTCTGAATCTCTCTGGCTTTTAAGACTAAACTTGAGTGGGATTAGAGGGGCTTCATTCAGTCCAGCTGCCTGCTGAGTTTGGATGGGTCTCCAGAGTCCCCTTGCTTTAGGAATAAGAGATACCACCACTTCCTAAACTTTGAGAGCAATGCACCAACAGCTAAAGAGCAATGAATCATACCTCCAGCTGGGTCACAGAACTCGCCTTACTTGTCCCCATGGTTGTCAAACAAGCCCTGTCGGGAGCCAAGTCCTCGGGTCAGTAAATCATCACAGAGCCGCCCGCCGAGCACCAGCCCTCCAGCCCTCCAGCCCTCCGAGCAGCTGCTGCTGAAGACAAGCGCTCTATACCCTGGGTCTACAGGACTCCGGGAAGGAAAGCATCACAATGCTCCTCAAAGAAATCAAACTGACTTTTAAAAAACATTTCAATGCCCCCTAACAATTCAATAGGAAACGTTGGTCTCTATCTGAAGGTATTGTTCCAGCAGTGGCTACACTACAGGTTCGAAGCCTGAGCGGCATTAGAGCATTTCAAAATAAAAAATAGAAAAAATATTAACTGAGTTAATAACTAATCATCACCAATTACAGGAATATCAGTGAGATGGTAAAACACTCAGCTGCCCAGGGGAAGAGGGATTAAACCCAGAAGACAATACTTGGAAGCAACTGCCAACAGATCTGCTGAGGCAGGTGGTAGCCGGAATGTTTGTCAAGAGAAATGGCAGCTGATACTCGCTCCTCAGTCCCTGGCTCTGCTAAACCACTGCTGCCAACTTCCTCCTGAACTCTCCCCTGCTGTTCCTACAGAACGGTTCTCAGGATCAAAGATTTGTGGAGCACTTTGAAGACTACAACCCCTTCAGAATCACCTCCGTTGATCTCTTTCAAATCTCTGAGAACTATCTATACTGCGAACTGACTCATTCATTTCTCTTCCTTTAAAAAAAAAATCTTACCAGACTTTGGAAACAAGTGTGTGTGTGTGTGTGTGTGTGTGTGTGTGTGTGTGTGTAAACATGGTTTCTCTATGTAACCGCTCTGGCTGTCCTAGTACTCTGTAGACCAGGCTGGCCTCAAACTCAGAGATCCTCTTGTCTCTGCCTCTGCCTCCAGATTGCTGGGATTAAATGGCATGTCACACCACCACCAGCACCACTGTCACCACTGCCAGCAGAACAGCAACCACCTTAAAAAACCCCACTTCACAGAGGAACCTGAAGCACAAGTTTCAAAAGCCACTCATGAACGCAAGGAACTGCTCACTAGAGACAATGTTTCCTTCTTCCGTGTGATTTCAGAGTCAGGAGA
This sequence comes from Ondatra zibethicus, assembly GCA_004026605.1. Lineage (NCBI taxonomy): Eukaryota > Metazoa > Chordata > Mammalia > Rodentia > Cricetidae > Ondatra > Ondatra zibethicus. Next base: position 24,876 of record PVIU01005487.1, on the reverse strand, counting down.
AGAATACTGTCTGTTACAGGATTTGAGTTCCTGGAGGGTAGTGGGAGTCTTTATGAAGGGGTTCAAAGTCATCTTTTCAGATACAAATTAAATATTGTGTGTGTGCAACAAAAGCCCCTACCTGGTATTTAGTCCTGCACCCAACACAGACACGCCAGGGCATCAGTTATCCAAAGCCTGAAATTTCTACACATTCTATTGTCCTGCTCAGATCTCACAGTTCAGGAAAAGAAATCCAAGAATGCATGAACCAACTAACTGCACTGTCATCCGAACTTTAAATGAGGAGATGGAGCCTGTGCATGACTTTAATTAGGCTACACAACCAATGCACACCAGAGGCAAAACAACAAGAAACAGACAGTGGTGGTGCAAGCCTTTAATCCCAGCACTTGGAAGGCAGGGGCAGACAGATCTGTGAGTTCAAGGTCAGTCTAGTCTACAAGAGCAAGTTCCAGGACAGTCAAAGATACACAAAAAAAACTTTGGAAAAACAAAACAAAGAAAGACAGTGAAAATTATAATTGGCACACAGAACTCTAAATTCTTATCTTGCCTTTCTGCACTCAGGCTTGACTGTCTCCCATAAGACAGACAGACATACAGACAGACCCATCCCCCTATCCCTACCACCCCACCAGATCTGAGAACACAGAACATAGGCCCCCAGGTCAGCCCCAGCCTACCTGGGGTCAAACTCTGCTTTGCTGTTTAATGTGTGACCCAAGGCAAATCACTCAGTTTTCCCCAGTCTTCAGTTTCTATACCTGTGAAATGGATCAACCACACACAGACCCTGCTTCATAGATGGGGTGTGCTAAAAATATATAATAAGTAAAACAAATGTTTTCACACTTATGCTGCCTCAGCAGAATGGGCACAAAACCCTTATTACAACAAATAGAGGCACTAAGGCCCCAACAGGACCTGCCAGCTGTGTTTTGGTGGTCACCCAGAAGCCACTGCTCCTGTAGGGTTCTGACCAATTCTCTGTCACTGATCTTTGCATGACTGATGTCAAAATAGTCAGCCAATAACCTAGAGCCTTTCTTCTAACTATCTAGCATGCACCTATTGGCAAGGCCTAGAGTTCATCACACAGCAAACCCATCCTCCAGCTGCCATCTAGCACTGTGTCTACTGTGCGGTGAGGAAGGTGGGGTGCCACACCTGCTCACCACCAGACCAGATAATGAGATCCTGCCTGGAACCTGACAGCCAGCATGGCTGCATTTCAATGCTTTTATATTCTTCCTTTGAAAAAGAACAGCCTACACAAGTACTAATAACAGCCTGGTGGAGAGTGAGTGGGGATGGATGCTGTATGGCAGGATGTTAATAACTGCTCAAAGGTGAATACTAATATCATGGGGTTTATTCCCATATTTCCTTACTGTGCTTATAATTGAGATTTTCCAAATAAAGTAGCTTTCCATAAACAACACAATACAAGGAAAAGGAGTAAAAGATCTCATAAACCAGAAGGGATGAAGCAATAGCCATGTAGTTAGTGAAACCACATCCTCGTCATTGTCAGCTGACAGTATGTGATAACCACAACCGTTCTCACAAGTATAAAAACACAAGGCTGTATAAACACACACACACACACACACACTGAGGATGGTAGTTTCCTGATAGTAGTTAGACTTGCACGCACATGCGCGCGCAAACACACACCCTGTCCCCTCTAAGCAATTTGGTTATCTTTTTGAAATGCAGATATGGGGGTGTTGATTTTCCTAAGAAAGCAAGCTTCATTTTTCATCAGGTCTGGTTTGGGAAACTGGAAGGCAGGGTATCAAGAAGGCCTCAATTTTCCCAGGTCCTTACACCTAAATCCCTGTCCTTTTTCTGGGCTAGGGTATACTTCCACACTCAACCCTAAAGAGGGACTTCACAGAAAAAAAGCTAAGACTGCATCAGTTAGGTGACTGATGCCTTTGTGGCCAGAATTAAGTAAATCAAGACCTATGATTTTGAATCAGAAAAGACAAAGGGCCCTAAACATAAACCCAGTGCTTCAGATTGTCTAGACCATCCACTAACACTGCCAGAGCAGGTAAGACCAGCTCTGCAGGAAGAATGCACTGGGCACCTACTAAAAGTCTAAGAACAATTGGTTATGACTGTGTCTTTCCTCGAGGTTACACTCCCAGGAGGAGGCAGACAGACAAGCTACTCAGAGGACTAGGGAAGGGCAAAACCCAGCAGAGGCAAAATCAGAGCAATCAGAGTGGAGACAGGGAAGTCTGCTGTGCAGGCAAGGGTGACATGGGACCAGGAGCCAGAGGATTCTAGACAGCACATGACAGCCTGAGATGGGCAGAGAGGAGCCAAGCCTTTGGAGTGGGGGGGGTCCCCTTTCAGAAATATACAGGTAGCAGTCTTTCACTCTAAGCTAAGATGGAAAAGACAACTTCAACTCCTACCAGATTTAGATTCCAATTGTTTGGGGTGTTAATTAACTTTGCAGTTCTTCGATGAATGTAAAGTTGGGGGATAACTAAAAAATAAGAATGGAATTAAGAAACACTTGCAAAAGCCCCAAGAAACACTTGTCCCACTTTCAGCTCAGAGGGGAAATAGGAAGAGATAGACAGGCATCCAGCACTGTGGAAATTAAAATGGTTATCCTTCAGCATCCTTAATCCTGTGAAAGTAATTATGGGTCTGTGGCACTTCACACATCAAAAACATCAAGAGCACACCAGGTCAGCAGGAGGGCTTTTCAAAACTGATCCAGTGGACACCAGGAAGCATGCAGTCACAGAGACTGCTGTCAAAACTGCAGTGCACAGCACAGGTGAGCACACAGAAAAAACTTTCTATGGGTTTTGGAGCTCCCCCAGACAGACAAGCTAGGTAGACAGAACAGACACAATCTGACCTCAAGGAGTTCTCTCCCAAAGAAAAGAGGCCAGCCATGAGATCTGTCCTTCAGCACCAGTCTCTTCTAGGCCTGCAGGAACAACCACAGAGACACTAGAAGGTAAAAAATGGACCAAACAGAGCTCTTGCAGGGTTACCCTGGCAAGAATGGTGACAAAGGCAGGCTAAGCCCAGCAAAAATGGCATCTCTTTTGTTTTAACTTTTAAAATTTACATTCATCCATTTACGTGCTGTGTGTGTTGGGGGGGGGTGCGTCTTGTAGAAATTCTCTCCCTGCACTGTGTAGGTTCCAGGGCTCAAAACTTAAGTTGTCAGCCATGTATTTTCACCTACTAAGCTATCTTGCTGGCCCAAAAGTAACAACTCTTTCATGAGTTGTCTTAGGTAGAGTTTCTATTGCTGCAACAAAACAACACCACAGGAAGTTGGGGAGGAAAGGGCTTAATTGGTTTACACTTTTGATGGCTGTTACCATCAAAAGAAGTCAAGACAAGGTAGGAACCTGGAGACGGGAGCTGATAAAGAAGTCATGGAGGGTGCTGCTTACTGGCTTGCTCCTCATGGCTTGCTTAGCCTGCTTTCTTTCCTTGCCAGTCCAGCGACGGCACTACCCACAGTGGGCTGGACCCTCCCTCATCAATCTCTAATTAAGAAAATGCCCTGCAGCTGGATCAGTTTCTCAATTGTGGCTCCTTCCTTTCCAATGACTCTAGCTTGTGTCACGTTGACAGAAGATTAGCCAGCACAGGTGGTTTTGTTTTCTTTTCCTGTTCGTTTTCATTTCAATAGGTGCCTTTCTCAATTCTCAAACTTACCTCTAACCCAGACCTCTGACTCCTGAACTCCACACGTGTGCTCTACTGCTTCTTCTCCATTTCCACTTTAAGGTCTGATGGGCACCTCAAACTCAGAAGTCTCACAGCGCACTGTCTGTGTGCGCTACCACCTACCCCTAGCCGTCCAGCTCTGCAGAAACAAGGGCAGCTGCCCAACACTCAAGCCCCATTCTAGCACCTACGTGTATATTTATTCATCTATTTATTTGAGACAGAATGGAGCCTAGGCTGGCCTTGGACTCATGATTCCCCATCCTGCATCAGCAAATGTTGGCTTTAACTTTAAAATACACCTAAACTTTGAGCACACTACATCATCACCTCTCACCTGAAACACTCCAGTCAAATTCTCACTGGGTTTTCTTTTAGTGGTGCAGCAGCCCCCCTTCCTGCCTCCACCCCAGAACCTTATCAAGAGCACACCAATGAGGGGCTAAGACCGAAGACAAACCACATCACAGCTCTGTCCAAAGCCCTTCCACAACCTCCATGTCCTGCAGTGGTCCTCATCTACCGGACTCCTCCTTGGCACCCTCGACTTTCCCTGCCCCAGTCTCTTGACTTCCTTGATGCTCTGCATCTGCCAGGCACAGTCCAACCCTGGGACCTCTCAGCCCTTTCCTACATACAACTCTGTCCCACTACTTCAGGACACATGTCACTCAGGAGATGAAGCCAGATGAAAGCCACTCCTTTCTTACTGCAACCACACAGCCCACTCCAGTCTTCACAGCAGAATGCCCAGCTGTTTATTTGGCAACACTTTTTGCGCTCTACTACACGATCATCATCATCATGAGCAGTTTGTCACCAGCACGTGTGAACAGAAACATCTCCAGGCCAGAATGTGTTTCATTTGGGGCACTCAATACATCTGTCAGTCAGCAGACCCCACAGGATGCGAGGTGAGAGCCACAAAGGAGGGGGTATTTGAGAATTCAAAATCCTTACAGCAGTTCAGCCCAGGCAGCTACAAGGGGCAAGATGTGACCCCAGGAATAGGTTGTGCAATGGTGCCAGGAGGCTCCTGAACAGTGCCTGGATACCATACAATACTGAAACTATACAGGCTGACATAGGTGGGTGACAAAATATATTCACCGGTGCCTAAAGACCAAAGCCACAGTGAGCTTTAAAACCAGAAAAACTACACATTTACTGTATGACAGCTGAGTATGGTGGCTTACACTCAGAGGCTGAGGAATGCCATGCGTTCCAGGCCAGCCTGGGCCAGAGAGATGTTAAAACAACAAAACAGTATATATTTACTTCAAAACAAAATTTCAAGTCTGTTACACTACAGCGATATGCTTCCCAAGCTTCTCCACTCCAGAACTGCGGCAAATGTCAGAGCAAGGCTAACAGCTAAAAACCAGCCACCCCACAGGCTCCTCCACTGCCTACTTCCCAAGCTGACAAGTCCCGTGTCCTAAGATTTAGATCGCACACCCTCACACCAGCCTTGGAATCACCAACTCATTTGCTTAACTACTCAACACATGGCAGGCGGACGGTTCCGCTGCAGCTGTGTGAGAAGCACTAGCAAGCCAAGAGAACCACGCAGTCACACCTGACCCAGGACTGGAGCTAGACCTCCAGAGAGCAGACAGGGACCAGGGCTGTAAGGGGAAAGAGGTGGTGATCAGGAAGACTGACTGTTCAGGTATGTGATGGCAGAAGAAAGGTGCCAGAGGGCTCTCCAGCTGGAAGCCATGGTGGCGGAGGGCTCTCCTGACTCAGAACAAGGGTGAGCTGTGTTTACAGAACACTGAGCCTAGGTGCAACATGAAAAGACCAGTGGGTGCCACCTGAGAGGACAAACCCTCAAGACTGCTGGATCCCATGATGGCTCTACACACTAATGACAGTTCGAACTCTTACCCCTCTGTAAGCGTATTTTTAGCTCAGTATGTTCCTAATCTAGTAGAAAAACTAATTTTTTTCCATTAACTCCAAGATGGCATGTTCATTTCTTAACTTACTTCATCTAGCCTAATTATAATATAAAATGTGCACAGACGCAAATTAGCATGCAAATCGTCTTTTCCTAACAGGTATATAGAAATTAAAATACAGGCTGAGAGATCCCACAGTACATAGAGGGCTTGCTGCTCAAGCTTTACCACACAAGTTCAATCCCCCGGAACACACCAAGGTGGAAACAAGAACCCGCTCCACAAAACTGCTCTCTGGCATCCACCCACACCAGTGGCACACATCCTAACACACACACAATAGTGAGAAGACGGATCTTGTTCTGCACCGGGGCCCTTTACAGCCAGCCAGCAAGTACTGTTAGCACTGCAGACTTTGGTTACATCTAGGGCAGTCACTAAAGTCAATCGGGGCTGAGCTCCAGCCCTCACACTACAGTGACAGCCAGCAGTCACACTTCCCATCTGGACGCACATTCTCTGATGGATATATTCTGAATATAGGTCTGCTTTCCACTCTTCCCCAAAGCAACTGCCCAGACTTCACTGTGCGCATTTAAAATGTCAGGTGGAGCAGCACGCAGGAGTTCTTTGTGTTCCTGTTCTTTTGAAGATGTGAGCAGTCCTGGGCTGAGATGGGGTGGCTCTCCCAGCCACTCAGTGTGTAACTGATACCCAGCTAACTGTCGCCTGAGCCCTGGACTTGAGCAAGGCAGACTTCCTGGAAACAGGTTTCCAGTTTCACCACGGTGCCACGGCCCTTTAGCTCACAGTCAATCAGTATCATGGAACTTATCAATGAGCTCTGTTACACAGCCTTGAAAACACTCTGAATAGGAGGTACAAGGCATTATGGGAACATTCATATTTTAAAAGGAAACATGATTAAGGTCCCTTGGCCAGCTTCACAAAATGGGCAAGTGACTGCGTATGGTTGTCCCCTTGGCAAAAAAACAGAAGGTTCTGATGACCAGAGGAGCCAAGGTTTCACCTCTGTCCTGACTTCCTCCAAAGCCTCTGGCTCCTGCTGCATCTGGCAGGGCTCCCTTGTGGTTGCAGCAATACAAAGGACAGCCTGCAAAGTGACTGGAGGTACTGGGTTACAGATAATGTTTCTGCTCCTGGAAAGAGCTCTCTGGGGGATAGAAACACCCTGGTAAGAGTACAGTGCCACTGCGTACTGCTCTCCAAGCAACAAATCTTGAGAACCTCCCTCTTCTCACCAGAGTAGGCTCTGCTTGGACATCTTACAGACAAGGTGAGGGAACAGCACCCGGTGGGACTGGTCTCCAGCGTCCCCTGATGCAGCAACCCCAACACTTCTACCAACAATCCCCAGCAATGGCGTCTCATGCTTGCGTCTCACTGTGTGGAGGTGATGTATCAGGACCTGGCATAGGTATCTTATTTGATGTTTACTCTTTTGGGCTCAGTAGGCTTTTTGGGGAGTCCACCACCCAGGTCCCAAATAAACCACACACAGAGGCTTCTTCTTAGTTATGAGTGCCTGACCTTAGCTTGGCTTGTTTCTTGCCAGTTTTTTCTTAAATTATCCTATCTATCTTTGGTATTGGGGCTTTTATCTTTCTCTATTCCTGTATAACTTTTCTTTCCTTTTTACTCCATGTCTGGCTGTGTAGCTGGGTGGATGGCCCCTAAAGTCCTCCTTCTCTCTCATTTTCCAATCTTTTCTCCCAGAGTTCTCCTTTCATTTATCCTCTCTGCCTGCCAGCCCTGCCTATCCTTTCTCCTGCCTCGCTATTGGCCATTCATGGCTGTTCAGCTCTTTATTAGACTATCAGGCATTTTAGACAAAGAATCACAGCTTCACAGAGTTAAACAAATGCAGCACAAACAAAAGCAACACATCTTTATGCCATTAAACAAATGTTCCACAGCATAAACAAAAGTAACACACCTTAAAATAATGTTCCCCAACAGGTATCACCATCCACACAGCGCTATCCGTTATGCTGCTCAGGGGGGCTGGAGAAAGCCACATCTGAATGGCATCAAGCAACTTTAAGTGGCACAGCCAAGACCTAACTCCAAGTCTGTTAGACTACAGTCTGTTTTTAATCACAAACACCTGGAAGCTCAGGCTGGCAGCAATGTGCCTCTCCCGGCTATCCCTGAAAACAACCTTGCCTGTGTGATTGTGACATAAGCTGGCACCAAGTTCCAGCTGTAAATCTCCTAAATGAAGAAATAAACCATTGGACCATCTCGTGCTGGGAACCTTTAACCCAAGCCACACAAGCCCAGCTGCACTGTGCAGCTTCTGTCCTTCCTTCTCGTGCCTTCTCTGCCCTCAGCCTGTTCAGGACGGCATCCACACAGCAGGCCTCCTCCAGCAACCCCTCAGTGTCACCTGGGGTCTGTAGGGAAGTGCAGGACAACAAGAAGGCCCAAAAGAGCCCCATTTTTCCTGGCTGTTCATTACCATCACTCCCAGGCTTTCACTGGGTTGTCCACACATGAGGTCACTAAGAACAGTGTGACATTACTGCCATTGATCCGGTTTAAGGAGTTAATTGTGCTCAGTTCTTCAAGACCAAGATTCTGTGTCAGGCGTCCAGAATGAACAGAAAGCAGAGCCTGCTAGGGGCAGAAGAGTAAGGTGGAGCACTGGGCATGACAGGGCACACAGTGGCGCCAGGCATCCGCCACAGCTCTTCCCAAGAGCAATGCTGAAACCTAATTCCCACTGGACCAAGATGACTCCACACCCCCGAAAGGAAGAACACCTTCTCTGAGAGTGGGCATATCATAAAAGGACCCTTTCTTTGCCGAATAAACTAGAGAAAGCACAGGGTAAGGTAGGTGGGTAGGGTTCAGAAACACTCCTTATAGGAAAGGGCAAGCACAAGATAGTGTGATGTAAATAAAGCCCTACCCACCCACCCAAATCTAGCCCATGAAAAGAAGCCTTCTGCCCTCTACAGGTGGCCAGCATTCAAGGAACCTTCTTGGAAGCCAAGGCAGGCAGGGCCCTCAGCATACCACAGAACATGGTCTTAGATTTCCCAGGCTGCAGAATGAGAAGGAAGAAATTACTCTTCTTTTAAGTTACCTGTTGCTGCTACAACAGCACAAAGGGACAAAGTGATAGTGTCAGTGGCTGAGTTAGACTGACTGCCAAACCCAAAAGGTGTTGTCTTTTCATCAAAATCAAGGAACCTGTTACTTAGAATACAGTACCCAAAAAAGTCATTGTTTTTATTTTTATTATTATTATTATTATTTTTACCTCCTATGTGTGTTCGGGTGGGAAGTGGACCAGATGTATAGCTTCAGTATGAAGCTAGCAGAAGCCAGTGCAGACGAGAAAAGTTGTGAGCAAGTGAACACCACATCTCTAAAGCCAGATTTTTAGAGCCTCCCCTGGGACTGATTGTGACTGCTAAACAATTAAAGGTGGAGGGTGAAGAGAGGAGGCAGAGGGTAGCAAAGGAACCTTAAGGTAAGGTCTGGGTAGACTCCGGACAGCCAGGCATAAAGCGCTGTGACAACCCTTCCTCCAGACTGAGTGCTGGAGGGTGAGTCTTAGAGAGTACCCAAACGGATGCTGAGAGGAGAGCGGGCTCATTAACAAGTTACACATTACCAGAGGAAATGTTTCTCCGCAGCTGCATCACAGCAGAAGTACAAGGTCATCAGAAAGAAGCACAGTCAGCAGGTTCCCCTGGGATGAGGCAAGAACTCAGACTGTGTTCTCTGCAGGGGCAAAGTAGTAAACCTAAAGGCAACCATGGGGAAAAAGAGGGAGCGCCATAGGGAGAGCTCTATGCAGACAGGCAGACAGTCCCCAGCTTTCAAGAGGCTTTGCCTGAACACATTTGCTCTGAAGAGGAGCCACCTTCTCCTGATGGGAGTCTCCCCCTGCCCTGGAACTATGAGCTAGCACTGACAGCCTGCTACGCCCACAAGCTCCACACCTGCAGTTCACCTTCAAAATATCAAAAACACAACCTGCATGCTACTGAACAAGACCTTTCCCTGGTCATCATTCCCTAAACAGTACAATCCAACAACTATTTACACAGCATTTACTTTGCATTAGATGTTACAAGCAATCTAGAGATGATTTAAAGGACGCATGTTCTATGCAAATTCTGTGCCATTTTCTACTAAGAACTTGAGCTGTGGATTTTTGTATCCATGGGGTCCTGGAAACAACTGCGCATGGATACCAGGAGACAAGTACATTTCCTTTCCTCAACGCTTTCTCCTCCTATCAGACAGTGCTCAAAGCAGGTTCTGTCTTCGCACTACTGAGCAGAGTCGGGTGGAAACCCTAGGCTCTTTTCCCCTTACTGACTCACAGTGTTCCTTCTGAGAACAAAGAGGTTATACTACCAACTTTATCATGCTCAGAAAAGGCGAGCTATGTTACTCTTGAGGACAATTACACCCTGTGAGTGCCAATTTTAAATAGTATCCAAAACCAACAGAAGGTGCCTTTCAAGCCCCCACTGCCTGTGTTCCCACAGTTCTACTGTCTGTCACAGGATTTCCCAAATCAGAGATCCTATGAATGGCAGACATTAAAGTTAACAAACAGCATGTGGATACATGTTCGGTTGCTTCTAAATTCAGCTGTCAGAGAAAGAAACAGACAGGCAATGGCTAATATATGGTTTGCTGACTGAATGAACATTGGGTCTTTTTTTTTTTTTTTTGTCTTTTGAACCAAGGCGCAAAAGCTTTTTCATCTTCCCTTCTCTACATCTGCTTTCTCTGTCACCAAATGCCTTTCTCCTCCACTGTCCTTGCCACCTACGTCAAATAGAAAGCTCAGAAGTGACTTCTGTGGATGACATCAGTAAATACCACTAACAAACCAAGTCATGAACCCCTGTCTGGGTTTCTAGATCATAACACTCATCTAAAATACTCTGCCTACTTTGCACCTCATTCTTGGGGGTTGCTTGTATGGGTCCATTCCCACTCATTCACAGTCAAACACCTACAGTGTACAATTGCTCTTGCCAAGAGATGTCTCCTTAAAGGACATGCAGAGAGCCTAGACCCACCTAGTCTCACCCTGTCCTGCATACATCAGCCACTTTCTTCCCCCAACTCAAGCAACACCACAGGCTCCAACAAGCCCCCAGGATTGACAGTGTCCTCTCAACAAATGCTTCAAAGCCTGCAGCTGCTTGCAATTCATGGCACATCTGTCCACCACAGGATGCAGAGCTGATGCATCAGCATCCCTGGCATTCTCCAGCAGGCTCAGTTTTGGTCACAATACCACTTTCTTCTTCCACAGTAGCTTAGTTTCTAGCGGCTTCAAACCCTACCTCTCTCAAACACACTTTTTCATAAAATGCTAAAATCCTTTAAAACAACAACCTATTTCACAAACAGCAAACCACTTTTTCTGCCTCTGTATATTTTAGAAAAGGGATTTCCTGCCTTTATCCATGCAGGTGGGATCTGCACACTGGGGGAGAAATCCCGCTTTCTATTGACATCACAATAATAACACACCTGGCTGCACAGGCAGGTAATGGATGAAGACGGGAGGACAAATGAAGAATGAGAACAATCATTCTTCAACACGGACACCACAAGGTCCTAAGAACATCTTGAACATGGCTAAGACCACTAGCCAAAACATTTTAACAACCACCCTCCCATTTTGGATGGATGGTTGTGCCCACAGATACTAAACTCTGAAGGGAAAATAAGATCCAACTCTTTGCGACTGGTACTCATCTAGAGAGCACTCAACTCACTATATAAATGAAACACCCTGAACAAATATTTAATCGGGTCTATATTTTAAGGCCCAGTGCTAGTTTCTGGGAACAGAGAAGAGACAGAGGTCTTTCCCTCAAGGAACTTTCAATTAAACACACAAGCACAAGTAAAGAACTGAGTGCCAGGTGCAAAAGTGTGTTAGTGACTTTTGGCTGCTGTGACAGGTACTGGGTGGATTTACTTTAGCTCATGGTTTCAAAGCCTTCAGTCCATCCAAGCTCAACTGGCTCTGCTGCTTTTAGGCCTGTGGCAAGGAAAAATACTAAGAAAGAAAGGAATGAGAGAGGAGAGCTGTCCCCACCCACCCACCATCCCCACTGCAGTCAGGAAACGGGGAGAACAGAGGAAGGGGCCACGATGGTGAAACAATTCCTCCTCCAATCAGGCCCTGCTTCTAGGTTCCCCACCTCTGAATAGTCCATTTGACTAAGAACTATCAACAGATCCATCTGTTGGCTAAGTCAGGCCTTTAAAGTCCCATCACTTCTCCCAAGACTCTACTTCTGAACATCAAACTGCGGACCAGGCCTTCAACACATAAGCCACAAGATGGGGACACAAAGAATCTCCTAATATCTAACTAGGATCCAATTAGGATCAATACTTGTCCCCCTCCCCGACCTGAGACAGGGTTTCTCTGTGTAGCTTTGGAGCCTGTCCTGGAACTCACTTTGTAGACCAGGCTGGCATCGAATGTGCAGAGATTCACCTGCCTCTGCCTCATCCCGAGTGCTGGGATTAAAGGCGTGCACCACCACACCAGCAGATCAATACCCTTAACATGAACGGTACGTTCAAAATGCCAGCCATGAGCTCAGGAAGGGTACGGTCCTGTGCCTGGGACTCTGGGGCTGCCTATAGCTCTGACTCAAGTTATTTTTCAGGCAATAATCCATAGACAGAACAGACAACTAGAGAGGAAGTGAGCGTTCCAGTCAGTATCTGTTACCTCTGATTAACCAGGAAGTCAGAAGAGGAAACCGAGACGTCGGCTTTGGAAGAGGGGGTCTGAACCAACCCAGAAGAACTGGCACTGGGAAGGGAAGATGTCCTTTCACAGCAATGACCTCAACAGAGCTGGGAAGGTGCAGAAATGGGCGTACTCCAGACTACATCACAGAGAGTAAGACAGAAAGACAGCAATCTAGGCTAAAGGAAGGTGGTCTTTAGACCTAGAGGAAGCCTGAGCAGCCTCAGAATCAGGCAACACCTAGGTCACAGTAAGCCAGACTCACACATCTGAGCAATGCAATGACTGCAAAACCAGGGTAGAAGAGCTCTACAGTACCAGTCAGGAGACTTGCTGGCTGGCTGTGAGATTATCCTTCTGTCAAGGTGGGGTGGGTGGATGGAAGCAGCACCCACACCAGCACTGGGAAATACTCTCAACACTGCACACCCAGCACTTTTTTTTTTAAAGTCAAATAAAACAGAACACATTCTGCTATGCAAAGCACCCACTTGGGGAGGGGAGTTGTTTTGTGAAACATTTGGTTCAGATATGCAGCCACGGAGGAACAGGTTTGCAAAAGCATGACCAAGATGTAGAACAAGCGTCCTACTGTAGGCAGTCTAAAGGCTGGGAAAAGCACTTGTGAGGTGTCTTCAAATTCTAAGAGTCTAGGAACCAGGGGTGGGTGGGTGTTCCACCTGTAATACCAGCACTTGTGAAGTAGAGACAGGAAGTGATGGCCAATCTCAGCTACATTGTGAGTGGCCAGCCTATGATTCATAAGGCCCTGTCTCCAAAAAGTTTTTTAAGAAACTTAAAATCAACAAAAAATTCACTTATTTTAGATATGAGTTCTAGTATAACATTAAATAACCCACAAGCAAAATTTAGAGATATCACCAGGTAATTCAAATTTTAACTTAGCCCCAATGTTTCTTATATGCAACGGACTGCAGAAGGTTAACTACACCTTACCTATGTGGCAAGACAGACACATACACACACTCAGAGTGACTGGTCAACCCTATAAAAGGCTTTCATTTCCATAAAGACAGGCCCACATAGGAGGAATGTTTTGTAGGAATTTTTATAGAAATTCCAAACATCTAGTACCAAAATTTATTTTTAATACCTACACTATAGCAGATTCTAGTTGTTCAAGATTGTGCGACATGTGCTTTTTAAAAATAACTTTAAAAAAACCCACCAGTGTGTTTATAGGAAAGGCGTGTGTGGGTACAATTACTGAGGTGACAGGACAGCCTTGGAGAGCCAGTTCTCTCCTTCCGCCTTTGGATTCCACAAAGAAACACTGGACAGCAGGTTTGCCCCGCAAAGCATCCTCCACTCATTGAGCCATCCCGACTAGCCCACATACTTTTTCCAGGCTAGGTCTTACTATAGTCCTGGCCAACCTAGAACAAACCACGTAGGTCAGGCTAGCCTCTGCCTCCTGAGTGCTGTGGCATATCACACACCACCACTCCCTGCTTGTGACGCATACTTTTGAAAGCCTTCCTTGGAACAGGTGGCAGGTAACGACTTGTGGATTCTCAGCCAGTCCATCAGGACATCTGCGGCCTCATCTACCTACATCGTTTTCCAAAAGCTATGCTCCAGTTGAGGGCATCTCCAAGACCTCAGAAGAATTTGAGCAAGTAGCACAGAGTGAATACTAAGTACTTCTCTGCTATACAAGCCATTTCCCCCACAAGAACAAGGGAAATTTTATGAACATGTGTGCAACTAAAATCATTACTATTGGCCATTCACTTGAGGCCTGCAAATAAGACTTTTCATGAGAACTACACAAAGGTCTCTAACAACAACAGTGCCTATTGCCCTAATTCTGGAGACTCATTCCTCTAAAAAAATCCAAGCTCATTACGGACAGGACCTCAGGTATGGCTGCCACCTGTGCTATAGGGATTACGTGGGAAAGGTCACAAGCACTAAACAGGATACGGCACTTGACTCTCCCACAAACCAAACGTTCGTCTAAGTTCAGAGTAAAACTCAAGCGTTTTTCTTTTCTTTTCACACCTGGTCTGTCAGACTATGACAATTTGTGCCTGGCATGTAAAAAACCCTCAAAAAACACTTTCCAGTTCTCTGAACGCTAACTCAAGGTCAACAGATTCCCTCAGGCCTCTGACACGTCCTGTGCTACTGGTGGGGCTTTGGGAAGGTGCCAACACGGCTAACTTCCTGATCTCCCGGTGCCAGCTACTCTGCCCCACTAGGAGGCAAAGTCCTCGCCACACCCGACCCTTCCCTGCCTTAATTGCTGTTCAGACTTCGCCCCAGGGATACTTTCTACTGGAAAAGTCTTTTAGAGGTCAACGTCTCGCCCCTGCTTCCACGGGCACTGGAAACCCCAAGGTCACTTCCACCAAGACCTTCGGGGTCTTCAGAGTAGTTCATCACACAACTCAACCCAAACCAAGTTGGTTTCGCCCGTACGTTAGCACCCCCCACGGCGGCCACGTGCGTTTAACCGGAGCCACAAAGACTCCAGGCCGCGCGGGCCAGTTAAGTCTGAGCTCTCCAGCCCCGAGTGCTGGCCATCCCGAGCGAATGCAACGATCCGAAAGCACAAGCCCGCACCCCACCCGCGGCTCGGGGCTCACCGGGTGCGCAGCGCCTGCCACGCGGCGTCGATGTCGGCATAGAGGTTCTTTTCGGAGGGCTTGCCGGAGCTCACGCCGTAGCCCGAGTAGTCGTAGGAGAAGATGTTGCAGTTGATGCGCGAGCCCAGGCCGATGTAGAAGCTACACATCTGGCCCAAGTCCACGGCGTTGCCGTGCGAGAAAAGCAACGTGTAGCGGCTGGAGGGCGCGCAGCGCACGAACATGCACCCCAGCCGGTTGTCGCGAGCCGTGCGGGAGAAGAAGACCTCGACGGCGTCTAGTTCGCGCTGCGAGTACTGCCAGTCGGCGCGCTCGCTCAGGTGCAGGCTGCACGCACCGGGACCCGCGCCCTCCTCGGCCGAGGCGGGCTGAGCAGCCGGGGCGGGCGCGGGGGTCGCAGCCGGCGCGGGCGCGCGCTGCTCGGGTGCCAGCACCGTGTAGGTGGGTTCGGGCGGCAGGAAGGCCAGCTTGGCGGCGATGCGGCTCGGACAAGGCGGGCAGCAGAAGAGCCAGCACAGCTCGCCCAGCGAGAAGCCGTTCATCCTGGGGCCGGGCTCGGGCATCGGGGCGGCCTGGAGCCCGCCGCGGGCGGGAGGGAAGCGCAGAGAGCGCCGAGGGAGCGCGCGCCGGGAGCGGGAGGCCGGCCGAGGAGGCGGAGAGGCCAGGGGCGGGGCCAGGCAGGCGCTACGCGGCGAGCGGGGCGGGTCAGCAGCGGCCCCGCAGCCCCGGCGAGGAGCGGACGGCCGGGGCTTGCGCGAGGCACACAAAGCCGGCGGCGGCGGCGGCCATGGCCCGCTCGAGCGCGCCGCCCCGCCCCCGCACGCTGCCGCCACTTCCGGGTTACCGCGCGGCGCGCCCCCACAGGTGGGCGGGGCTACCCCTCGGAACGGACTCCCTAGTCTGAAGCAAGACTCCCCCATCTGGGCGGAACTCCCGCCTCTGGGCGGGGATTAGCGCATCTGGGCGGGGCCACACGTTGGAACGAACCCCGGGTCAGGAGCGAGGATCCTGGATGGGGGCGGGGCTCCCTGTCTGGGGCGGGGCTCATCTTGTCAGGGGCGGGGCTCTGGAGGTAAGGGGGCGGGGACGGTTGGGATTATCCTGGAATGAAAGAAGGTAGGTGTGCGGTACTTGTGGATTCCATTTTCCAAAACCAACTTCTGTCCTGGCGGGGGTTATTGGGAATTTATGGAAAAGGAAATTATTGGGAAAGAGAATTGAATGAGTTAAAAATACCTTGTTCTCGTCTGTTCATCACTACTTTTTTTCTCTTTTGGTTGTTTGAGACAGTTTAGCCTAGGCTGGTTTAGAACTCATGACTCCGCCACCAAGTGCTGAGATTCCAGACTCTTTGAACAGCTTCTACCATACAAGTGCCGGACCATCTCATGCCTGTTCACGTGTTGCGGGTGGCTGTCATGTGTGTAGCTGCACCAGTCTTTTCTGTGACCACTATTACAGCATAGCCTGGTGGTTTTTATAACAAATGATGTTGATGGGGTCCTTGCTCCCCATCCCACACACCTTACATCAGCCCCCGTGGTGCCAACTGGATACTCTGTATCTATCTTTTCTGATGCTAGTTTCTCTCAACTTGTTTTGGCGCCAGTTTTAATCATGAAAAATGACAATGGTTTTAATCCACTGTGGTCTTGGCAATCAGCTTCAGGTGGTTTTCCAGATATAACTCAGGGACTTTGAAACTATGAGAATCGTGGTGTCCAGTTGGCAGAGCCTTTGCCCTTCCCCATGGACTTTGGCATCAGGTTTCCCTTTCTGGAGCAGAGAAGAGGGCATCCCAGGCTACCTGCAATGCAATCAGAGCCCCAGTGGGCAGTCACCACTCCAGACCTGTTTTCCTCGCAGAAGGCCCACAACTTTTTTCGAATTTTGAGCACTATAATCTAAACTAATTTATCAGTACCAACTTGTAGTAACCTTGACTGAGTTTCAAAAGGCCATGTCTTTACTAAATCAAGTGTTAGATGTGTTTCAATTATCAAACTGTTCCCAAAGCCTGCCCACGAAGCCTCTTCAAGTTTGCTGGGCAGGACTGCTCTCCCCAGGCAGGCTTTAGCTTCTGGCCTTGAGTTTCGTTTTTTGTGAGTGGTTACATGTTGTTATATTTTGCCTCCTTGTTTCTTGTATTCTGTAGCTATGTGGATGGTGTTTTTCATGCTGTGGTACCCACTGGTCAGGTGCCAGAACTACAGAAGATAAGACAATGTCTACCATGGTCAGGATGCTCAGAGAAGATTAAAAACAGCTTTGCATATGCATTAAAGAAACTATTATCTCAGAAATGTTGGGGGCGTCAGAAGTTCAAGGTCCATCCTCAACTACATAGTAAGCTGAGGCCAAACTGGACAATGAGACCCTATCTCAAATACATACATACTTACATACATACATACATACATACATACATAGTGGGTTTGAAGGATCAAACTCAGGTCACCAGACTTGACAGGTCACGCAGTTTTACTCACCGTGCCATCTTATAGTCTGAGGCAGTGGTCTCAGGTCCCAACTTGGTGGCAGTATTTCTGTGAGGAATAGATGTGTAGTACATTTCACGCTAATCTAATGCAGAACAAGCATAGAGGACTCTGAGAACTGAAAAGTATCCACTACTTGTTGAATCTTTCTCCAGCACCGCTCCTCCCACCTAACAGAATGGACAGCACAGAGCTCTTGAAAGGTCACCCAAGGATTCCTAAGTCCACATCTTTGTGCTGCCAATGGAAAGGACAACAGTCATATTCCAGATGTCCTGGTAGTAGTCCTTAGACTGTTGGGATACTTCAAGTTGTTTATTTGGTTTAGTCTCTGTCTCTTAAAAAGGATTTGTGCAATATGATTTGGTACATTACCGATAACTAAATGAAAAGCCTAAATTTTTGGATCACTTTAAGAGACTAGGCAGAGTGAGGTTTCCTGTAAAAATAAGCTCTTTCATATTTATGTGAATATTAAACTTAACCCCTTACATTGTATACCATAGAGAGCAAGCCTGCTCACCCATTCCATGTAGAGGCGAGACTAGAGTTTGTGCAGCCCTCCAAGATGATATGTGCTGCCCAGGGGCTGACAGGTTCAGCATCTCAGAACATTTGGCATGTAGAAAAACCTTCAACAAACACTGCAGCTCTTTGGATGCTACCCTCTCTGTACAACCATCTTTAGATCTGAGCATCCGTAGGCACCATCTTCAGGCAGGTGAGACAGTGTGCCTATTGAGCTGGGGTTTAACGCCTACCACAGAGAAGTGCTATGCCCTATAAGACGCAAGGGCCAGGGTTAACTGCTGTCCAGTTTGACCTTAAAGAACTCCAATGTGATTCCTAATGTGAGATCTAACTTTGAATTCAGATCAGCAAATGTATTTGTTGGGTGTCTCGTATGAGTCAGTCAATGAATTGACCTGGGAAAAGTTCATGCCACAGCCAAGTGTAAGGATTGTCACTGCCGCTGAAACAACTCTACCCCCACCCACCAGCTGGGGCTACCAAGCTCAACAACACACCATGTAGCTGAAAGCATTGGTTTCTACTATTTAATAGTAGAGGCATTTACATGTTCCACATTGTCTTTTGTATTGGTCTTCTACACGCTAAGTTGCTGAAGATTGACTTGATTTATAAATGCAAAGCCATATTAATATGGGGGAAAAATGAACCATGTGTTATGGCCAGAAGAGAAGGCTGGACACGCATGCTTAGAAACTAACCTGTGAGCTAGAGCGACAGCTCGGCCTTTAGAGCATGCACTGCCCTCACAGAGGCCCTGAGTCCAGTCCCCAGCACCACTTGCAATCATGTGCACACATCACAATTAAAAGTAATAGAAAAAAATCTTCAAACTACAAAACCTGTCTCATCTGTCAGGGTGGAATCAGACACACTGTCCTGTTTATTACTTTTGTTCTTTCTGACGCCAGAGACTGAAGTCAGGCACCACGAGCCAAGTGGATTCTGTCCATCGTTGTTCTCCCTATGACAAGCATAGATGACAGACTGTTCGAAAATATTATGCTGCTAATGAAGGAATGATCTTGGTGAATAACACTATAGACCAAGCCTGTTCCTTTTGGTGTGAACAGTATTAATACAATGTGGCCTGGAGGAAGATCAAAGTGACCCACACTTCTGCTAACATGACACTTGATGGCCAGTGTCCATGTGCTCTGTGACTTAGCTGTGCAGCCACCCCACCTTTCTCGAAGGCAGAGACCAGATTTTTGTCCTCAGTAACAAGGCTTACAAAGAAGACAGTCACCCAGCCTCCCTTGATATAAGGAGAGCCACATGATGTGACTCTGCCCAGTCATAGCAAACATCCTGACGATCTTCCAGAAATACATTCTTTCTTTTCAGGACTGGTGAGCAACTAGGAGTGAGATTATCCGGTAGGTAGGTAAAAGAGAGGAACCACAACTAGGTAATAAAGATGGTGAACTTCCAAGGTGGCTGGCTTCTTCTTTGTCCTCTTCTGAGACAAAAGCCTGGCATATTAGAGATTTAAAAGCCTTTCTCCTGCCTGCAGTCCCTCTGCTCAGGGACTGGCCCAACAAGTTCTAGGTTGGATCAGGTTATATTACACAACAGTTGTGGGCCAACCATCCTATCTTTCTCCAAACAGACCAACCCTAAATCAGGGAGGAAATCTCTTCAGACTTAAAAAAACCAACCCTCTAGAAGAGACTAGATTTCTCAGTTTTCTGAGCCTCCTCTGCTTTGCCGAGGGTCTTTTTCTTTGTCTTTCTGCTGCATGGATGTTTCCTCACCCCCAATAAACACCTTTCTTCAACTGTTGATTTTATAAGCTCCTGTTAGCTGTGTTTGAGATTTCTACACTACTGCCTGTCTCAATTGAGATGCTTTCCTACCTTTCAATTCTTCATCTGGCAGGCAAAATGAGTCAGATCAAGACCCCTAAACCAAATCACTAGGGTTTGAACGCAGGACCTTCTGTATGCTGGGCTCAGTGGCAGAACCACTAAGCTACATTCCCAGCCCAAAGTCAGACTCAGCATCCCTTTCTTGGTTCACTTGGGCAGCAGGCTTTGTTGCTAAAACTGTAGCAACCAAGAGATGGAATTTCACATTGAAAGATGATGGTGTAACACCCTGTAACGCCACGGAGAACCCACCACAGATGACCACGCAAACATAGTTTATAGCCAATTGGAAGTCTTTATTCTAGCTGGCTGGAACTATGCTCTGGTATTCAGGGACCCAAGTGTAGCTCCAAACCTTTAGAACTAAAGGCTTTTAAAGGCAAAAATCACGTCCTAACATCTCACTTTGCAGCTGTGGGGGGCAGGTTGGGGGGAAGGGAGATTTTGCACAAGCAAACAGTTTAGCAGAGGTGAACTCAGTTGGGACATCTTAACTTTGGGTTCCTAGAATAGAGTTGAGTAATAATTTTCCATGGGATTCTCCATCAAGGAGATCAAATTCTAGTTAAACCTGGAATGGCCTCAGGAAGAATACAAGATGGAGGAACCTCTGCACTCTCTTTCCCTGTCACATTCATCACCGGTTCTATGGGCATGAGTCAAATTATTCATTGACTTCTGTTCTGGAGGGGGCATAGTTGGTCCTAAGGACCATTAGCTTAACTAAGTTTATCCTCTATTTGATGTAGTTTAACCATTAACCCCATCAGAATAAGAATCAATGGCCTGGTTAGCACTGACGGTAGGGTGGTCAGCCATGGGGGTCAGGTAAACAGAGTTTTCCCTAATTACCATTGACTGGTTGGCATAGAAATAGCAAGTTTCTCCTAAGACCATGCACAATCCTCCCGGTTTTATAAAAAGGTTTAACCTCCTCCGGTTCTATAGGACCTATCTGCGAGGGCGCCCACTTGACTCTCCAAATTCTATCTCCAGCCCAGAAATAGAATTCTCCAAATTGCGTAGGTCTAAGTATGTCTGGGAACCGAGTTCCCTAAAGTTTTGGTTTCCAACAATCAAGGCTGAGGTGCCTATGGCAGTTGTACCAGCTGTTCCTGCCCCTAAGAGGATCAAGGCAAGAATCGGGGCCGTTTGGTGGTCATTAACCCTGAGTCAAGGCCAATATGAGCTCTCCCTTCTCCTCCATTATGAGCATATATGTGGGGGATAACATAGTCTGGTAGACATAGAGTGGGGGTGTGACTCTCTTGTGAGTCAGAGGAGGCTCTAAGTCAAATCATCAGCACAAACAAGCCAAGTAATTTGAGGACACGATGCAGGTACCTTGTCCTTGGCAGGACAACTCAACATTGGTAGGGCATGCATAAAATTGTAATCCCCAAAAGCCTTTTTCTAGCCAATCTTTCTCACAACCTGATTTACTGATCCTTATCCCTCCTCTAGACCCAAATTTTTCCACCCCTGAAAGGGACATAAGAGAAAAGAGATCCATCCAGAAGATTTACTTCCCTGACTTTTATGAATTCCCATGCCCAGGTTTGGGGCTGATGGGGAACATGTATTGCAGATTAGTAAACTCTGGTCAGTCTTATCTTAAAGGGGTCCAAGGTCCAAGTGACGGCCCATCTGTCATCATCCTCAGCCTTTTTTTCAAGGGATGACACCAGTTTTGACAGAAGTTGGGGTGGTGAGGGCGACTGGGTAGGGTCCCTTCCAGATGGGTTCCAAGGTCCAGGCAGGGATCCTCTTTATCCAAACCTAGTCTCCTAGAAGGAACTGGTGGGCAGATCCAGAGGTGGAAGGTGGCAGGATTCTCTTCATAGTCTGGTCAATGGATTGGCAAGCTTCCCGCAAAGCCTGATATGACTTGAGAAAGGAGTGGTTAGGCATTTCTGCCTGGAGAATATCTTGGATGGATGGAAGGTTCTAGGCAGAGCCTGCTTGTTAGTTTCCAAGCCACCAGATGTGAAATAATCACACAGAAACTATATTAATTGCAAAACTGTTTGGCCAATAGCTTAAGCGTATTTCTAGCTAACTCTTACATCTTAAATTAATCCACTTCTATTATTCTGTATATTACCACTAGGCTAGTGGTTTACCAGAAAGGTTCCAGGGCATCTGTCTTCTTCAGCAGTTACATGGCATCTCTCTGACTAGGCCTTCTTCCCTTCTCTATCTGCTTGGAATTCCTACCTTACTCTATTCTGCCCTGCCATAGGTCAAAGCAGCTTTATTCATTAACCAATATAAGCAACACACTATAGAAGGACTTCCCACACCAGAAGGTTCTGGTGGTTTGAATAAGAATGGCTCTCATAAGCTCATATAGCTGAATGCTTAGTCACAGGCGAGGGCACTACTTAGAAGTAGAAAGTATGCCCTTGTTGGGGTAGGTGTGGCCTTGTTGGAGGATGTATGTCACTGGCAGTGGGTTTTGAGGCTTCAGAAGCCCAAACCAGGCCCGGTGGCTCATTCTCTTCCTGCTGCCTGTGGATCCGGATGTAGAACCCTCTACTTTTCCAGTACCATGTCTGCCTGTATGCTACCATGCTCCCTACTGTGATGATAATAGACTAAACCTCTGAACTGTAAGCCAGCCCCAATTAAATGCTTTCTTTTGTAAGAGTTGCCATGGTCATGGTGTCTCTTCCCAGCAATAGAATACAATTGATGATGGAGGTGGTCTCCTTAACACAATTTCAAAAGAAGTAAGCCCCTCCCAGTGAAGAGTACATCAGGCCCTGAGAAGGGTAAAGGGGAGGAGATTGACCCAATTGCTCAGAATCTCCTTAAGAGTTCTATTCATCCTTTCTATCTGGCCTGAGCTTTGTGACCTATATACACAGTGTAATTTCTAATTAATACTTAATACTTTGTCAGATTTTGAGACACTTTGGCCATGAAGGCCAAGCCATTGTTGAACCCCAGAGCTAGGGGCAATCCAAATGTAGAAATTCCTTAGTAACTATTGGAGCAGTCTCTTTTCAGGTGGGGTAGGCTTCCACCCATCCTGAGAAGGTGTCTACAAACACCAGCAAATATTTATAGGCAGAAACAGTAGGACAGATTCCAGTAAAGTCACCTCCCAATGTTCCCCACACGGTTTCCTCAAGCCTGGATCCCTTGTGGGGTTTACCTGAGCACAGACGGCACAAACTAAAAGTGGTGTCTTTAATGAGGCTTTCCAAATTTGGAACACAATACCTGGGCCAGAAGAGTTCAGCAGCGTCTGCAGCTCCAAAGTAAGCGGATTGATGGAGATCTGGAACCAGTTGCCTTCTCGGACTCATGGGAAGGATGGGTCTGTTTGCATCTGGCAGCATCCACCATCCTTGCTTTTCCCGCGTGGCCAGTCTTGTTTCTCTCTCTGTCTCACCCTGGGGTGCATTCCATGTAGTCCAGTAAACTGGGCTCCAGCGGGGCTACCAAGACTTGGAGAGGACCCACTGGCTGTAGGGTCACTTCCCCAGTAACCAAGTCAGCCATACTGTTGCTTCTGGGAGAATCACCTTTCAGGTGTCCTTTGCAATGGATACCCTCTTGGGTAATCAGATAGCTTCCAGTAGAACTAAGATTTCTTCTCTATTTTTGACTTCTTTTCCGGTTGAGGTTAGCAATCCTCTTTCCCTGTATAGAGCCCATGGCCATGGGCTGTGGAGAGAGCATGTCGGCTGTCAGTGTATATGGTCATAACCTTGTCTTTCTCCCAGCAGAGAACTTTAATCAAAGTCAAAAGATTGGCTCCTTGAGCTGAGGTTCCCCTAATTAAATATTGTACCCAGATAATCTTATCTTGAGTCACCACTGCTGCCCCTGCATACCTGATCCTGCTTGGGGGCAAAACTACTCCCATCTGTGAAAAACACCTCATCTGTTGTCATCAACATGACACCAGTCAGATCAGGCCTGACAGACTGGACCAGGTCAGTCACCTCAAGACACTCAGGCAGTGACCCAAAGGGTCACATTTAATAGGAGGCTGGCAGGATTGAGTGTTAACATCTGGTGACCAAATGCAGGGTTCATCCAGAAGCAGGGCTTGGTATTGGGACACCCCAGCCTTAGAGAGGGGCATTAGCCCTCTCAGATGCTCCCCCTCAAGAAGGCCTCAACAGAGTGAGGGGCCGTCAGGAACAGTTCATGATCTAAAGTTAATTTGACAGCTCTTTGTCCCAGCAGGGCAGTGGCAGCTGTGGCTCTTAGATATACTGGCCATGCAGCTGTGACCAGATAGAGTCTCTTAAGCAGATATGCCACTGGTCTTTTCCAGGGTCTCAGGGCTTGCATGGGGACCCCTAGGCAATGCCTCTGGCCTCATCTTTATACAAGTGTCATGATTTAGTAATGTGTGGGAGAGCCAGGACTGGTGTGGACAGCAGGGCTTTTTTTCAAGGCCTTGAAGATCCTCTGCCCAGTCTCCGGCCATTGCAAAGACTGTGTGCCCTGTGCTGCCATCTCAGCACGCCCCACCATCCATCGCGGGCAGCATCCAGCTGCCTCCAGGAATTCCTATACTTGTTTTTTCAGTGGAGGCAGAGAGGGGCCGGATTGCAGGATAGCTGAAACACAGTTGTGGGAAACCATCCACCTTCCTTCCTCTAGGCTGTAGCCTGGGCATGTGGCCAGAGGAACACATGACTGAGAATGCTTTTTTTTTCTCAGCTACAAATTTTATTTTTATTTTTTTCCATGATATTTATTGAGCTCTACATATTTCTCTGCTCCCCTCCCTGCCTCTCCCCTCCCCCCTTCAACCCTTCCCCAAGGTCCCCATGCTCCCAATTTACTCAGGAGATCTTCTCTTTTTCTACTTTCTACTTCCCATGTAGATTAGATCTATGTAAGTCTCTCTTAGTGTCCCTAGTGTTGTCTAAGTTCTCTGGGATTGTGGTTTGTAGGCTGGCTTTCTTTGCTTTATGTTTAAAAATCACCTATGAA
>PVIU01005486.1:56140-112972 GCA_004026605.1 Ondatra zibethicus | reverse complement strand
CTCTCTTCCTCTTCCGCTCTCACGGGAGCAGCAGCTGCTTCTCTCCCCTCTCCCCCCTTCCCTCTATCTCCCTGTCTCTCTCTGTCTCTCTTTCCATCACCCATCTAATAAATGTTTAACTCTGCATAGTGCGCCTACCCAGCTCTCTTTGGTCCATCCGTACCGCCGCACAGCCCATATGGGGACCCGGAGACTAGCCACGTGGCCGCCCGCCCGCCACAGAGACCGCGTGGTCTGGGGACCTGCAGCAAGCTGCAGCAAGCTGCTGGGTCACCCCTTCTTTTAAAAAAAACACAACAACAAGAGCTAGTTCCAGAACAGGCTCTAAAAACTACAGGGAAATCCTGTCTCGAAAAACCAAAAACAAACAAACAAACAAAAAAAAAACAAAACCAAAAGCCAAACAAACAAACAAAAAATTATACTCATAGCACATCTCCATACAGAAAAGCTTTTTCAAATGCTAGGTAGCCACATACAGCTAATAACTACCACAATGGGCAGCACAGGTTATTTTATCTCCACACAAAGGAAAGAAGTCTTTGTCGGGCAGTAGTGGCGCACGCCTTTAATCCCAGCACTCGGGAGGCAGAGGCAGGCGGATCTCTGTGAGTTCGAGCTAGGCCTGGTCTACAAGAGCTAGTTCCAGAACAGGCTCTAAAACTACAGAGAAACCCTGTCTCGAAAAACCAAAAAAAAAAAAAAAAGAGAAATATTTCGAGATCATTTTTAGGCTTCCAGTGGATTCAACAGAAGAGTTAGCTTAGTGTGAATCACTATTTTCTATTTTCATCTAAGCAAGCAAGCCTCAAGTTAAACCACTTTTGGCCAAATGAAAGTACAAAATTTACCTACTGTCCTTTCGATCTCCACAGCAGCTCTTAAATTTCCCCAGGGGTTACAGTGCTGGCTGCTAACAAACAGTCTCAAGGGTCTTATTTTTTGAAAGCTTGACTAAGGTAGATCTATAAATACCAAGGCAGTTACAGAAAAGCCCCGGAAGTACTGTCATCTGTATGAAAAATGCATTTGTCGCAGGGTGGTGGTGGCGCACGCCTTTAATCCCAGCACTCGGGAGGCATAGGCAGGCGGATCTCTGTGAGTTCAAGGCCAGCCTGGTCTACAAGAGCTAGTTCCAGGACAGGCTCCAAAGCTACAGAGAAACCCTGTCTCGAAAAACCAAGAAAAAAAATGCATTTGTCCTACAAGGCTATGCCAGCCCTTTTCCCGTCATAAAGATTGACCTGAGTCTGAACGCCAGTATCTGTAATTGTCTCTACTGTCTTCTGACGCCATTTTAAGTCTGCTTGTTTCCCAGGACGTGACAAGGAGATTGGCACACCTGTGCAGCAGCAGTCTCCTGTGGAAAGCTAGAAAAGTCACAGGCAGAACAGAAGACCAAGAGAAGGTGAATGCTTGGTCACTGGAAAGATGGCTTAGCCCATAAAGCAGTGGCTGCTCTTCCAGAGGACCCAGAGTCAAATTCCAGTACCCACATGGTGGCTAAAAACCATCTGTAACTCCAGTTCCAGGGGACCTTACCATCTCTTCTGGCCACCAAGGGCAGTGAATGCATGCAATGTACATACAAGCAGACTTTTTAAAAGGGAAGGTCTCTCCATTCCCCAGATACTGCCCAGTGTGCCATTGCTCAGGGCTTGACACTTTCATGAAGATAGAGGATGCCCCAGAAATTAAAGCCACATCCTCATCACCCACTTACTTGTCCAGGGACAGACTGCACAAGTCTGATGAGATCCTTTTATTTGGGAATTCTTTCCACATGTGAAGCAAGAAGAAATCACATGGCTTTTTTTTTTAACTTAATCAGCAAATTACTGCGGTCTGTGCTGCTAAGCACTATACCCAATCCACTGCATCAGTGGTTCCCAAACAAATGTGCAGGGGGATCTTGGTAAGCTGCAGATTCCGACTGTATAGGGCTGTGGTGAGACCTGAGAGGCTGGCACTCTAACAAGTGCCCAAATCATCCAAGGGTTACTGGTCGTTGGCCCTCAGATTTATGTAGTATATTATGGAGATCCATTATTATAATCCTCTCCATAATTTCAGGTGACCCTTCCTGTTGCTGTTTAAAGACAAGAAACGGAGGCGTGGGTAGTAATTTGCCCAAGGTCACAAAGGTTAGGAATTGACAGAGCCAAGCCCTCCTAAGGACTACACTTCATAGATCTGGCTTTAAAGTTTAACTAAGACAAAGAAGCACAGGGACCATTTCATTTTACTGTTATCTAAAACACAATGTCATGAGGCATTTTGTTTAAAAGAACACATGGAGGTTTTACTATTCATGATTGTAATTTTTAAACCCTTGGGAATTTCTACGTTTGTGTTCTCCACACCCATTCCATGCTATGGGTGTCTAAAGCATGTGCTTAGACAACTGGTGAAATTTCTTACCATTCCAACACCAACAACTTTCAAAAAACACACTATATGCCCAGGGTGTGTAGTAGCAAATGTGGCTATCTAAATTCTTTGTACTTAAGCATGCTACTTTAAAGCATGGTCTGTGGGTCAGCACCATCTGCAGGACAGAGGAACTGGTTGGAAACACAGAATCTTAGCTTTCCTTCCAGACCTCTGAATCAGAATCTAAATTTTAACAGGAACTTCGGGTGCTCGTGTGTACTTTCAAGTTATACATCGGTGATTTAAATCACGATTTGATTTCGATTCATCCCAATACCAGCAGGGGCCCAAGGGTGGTAACCTTAGCACAAAGAAGGAAAACAATGCCATTTCCTAAGGGGATGTTTAAATTTCTTTCCTCCTTCGAGCCCTGCCTCCCAAGCCCGCATCACAGGCTCCTCCAGGGAAGGAGCCAAAAGCTGCTGGGTCCCGGCGCCCGCAAAGCGGCTGCGGCGCAGGCCGCCACACCCCTGCAGCATGCCCAGCTTTATTTACTCTGCCGGACGATGCACCACGCGGAAGGGTGCACGTAGACGCCACAGGCAGAGCGCCCCCCCCCCCGCGGAGGAAACTTGGCAAGGGAGGAGGAAAGACCTCGGGCAACACAGGGCCATGCGCACCAGCCTTGGACTCTGCCGGCTAAGGCCTTAGGCCCGAGGCCCTCACCTTCAACACCAAATCGGCTAGGTAGACGGCGGTCCAACCACCCACCACCACCACCAGCAGCGACACCGGAATCATGGTAGCAGTGGATGGTCGGTGGGCCCCGGCGTCCTCCTCCTGCGATCCACAAGCAGTCGGCCGCCTGGCGCCTTACAGCCCCAGCATCCGCGCAGGAACCAAGGTGCTACCGGGTCCCTTGCTCCAGTGGTAACGTTTCCCTCCGGACCCTTCCGGTGAGGACACTCAGCCGGTTTGGTGCGTGCCGGAAAAAGCACGAGTTTCTTTTCCTGGGACGCTCCGGCTCAGTAGTTTTCGGCTGCTAGCGTTCTAGTGATCCTTTAGGCTTGGCCCTCCCTGTTGTCTGCTTTCCCTTCGCACTGATTTTAATCTCCGGTTTGTTGTGCTTTTTTGTTTGAGGTTATCAAAAATAATCATACATCCCCACATTCAAATCAACCACGTCTCTTTGTAACCGGTTTGTTTACGGCCATCGCAATGGAGATCTCAGTTGTTCGTGTCGGTGTTTTGATAAGTGTAAATGTCTGTCTGTGTACCATAGTCTAAAAGGTAGCATTTCTATCCCTGGAATTTCCTCCTAGCTTCCCTTCCTAGTCATCTCTGTCCCCTGTCCCGTTCTAATTTTTTTAATATTTAATTTTGCATAAATAAAATCGCACTGTTTAAATGGGGATTATTTCACGCGACATTTTAATTACTACTTTTGTTTGTCTTTTTTGTTCTTTTTTTTGGATTTTCGAGACGGTTTCTCTGTAGCTTTGGAGCCTGGAACTCACTTGGTAGACCAGGTTGGCCTCGAACGCATGGAGATCCGCCTGTCTCTGCCTCCCGAGTGCTGGGATTAAAGGTGTGCGCCACCACTGCCCAGCTGAGACCCTGTCTTAAAAACAAAAACAGCCGGGCTACGACAGCCAGCGCTGTTATACAGAGAAACCCTGTCTTGGGGGGATAAAAAAGCCAGGGTCTCACTATGCAGTCCCGGCCTGGCATTCACTATGTGTACCAGACTGGCCTTGAGCTCTCAGAGATCCACCTGCACCAAATACCTGACTGTTGATTAATTTTTAAAAACTTTTCATTAAAAACCTTGAGGTTGGCGCCGCTACTATTCCATATTGGATGGAGCTTTAGGGCTGGTAAAATGACTCATCAGGTAAAGGAACTTGCTGCCAAGCCTACCTACCTGAGTTCAATCCCAGGGAATAACTTGACAGGAGAGAACCAGCCCTTGCAGATTGTCCTTTGATCTACTCACACATTAAATAAATAAATAAATAAGTTAGGTAAAAACTTTTTAAAATTGTAGCATTGAACATCTATCAGTGAAGTAGAGTGTAGTTCTCAGCTTTGATTACACTTTAGCTTCACCAGGGGCCTTTCAAATTCCTGATGCTTATTGTATAGCCTGAAGCAATTAAATCAGAGGCTCTGTGAAACAGACCCAAGCCTTGTATCCTTTACAACTCAATCATGTCACTGTGTAGACCAAGTATAGAGCCACCAAACTAGATTATCTCCTGAGGTAAGGACCTCAGGGTTTTGAGCATGCCGGGGATATACTGTAACTAACCCTGAGCTACCCCCTCTAGCTGCATTTTCTCTTTTTTAAAACGAAGTGTCTGTATCTCAAACTGACCTCAAATCCCTAGACAGCAGAAGAAACTTCTGGTCCTCTTTATCTCCACTTTCTGAGTGCTAGATACTGCTGGGTGCTGGGATGAGTAGAAATGAGACAAAGTCACATATGCTTTATTGGGACTTCAGCTCCAGAGCAGAAAGAAGGGAGCTAACTCTGGGCAGAGGTAATCAGGCTGCCTTAGTTGAACAAAAGGAGCAGCATGCTTTTACTGATCCTTTTTGGGGAGAGTGGGGTGATTTGGCAATTGTCTGGCTATCCTGGAAAGATCCACCTGTCTCTAGGTGTGCACCACCACTGCCCAGCTATACTTTAAATTTTTAAATTTAATTTATAATAGTAAATTATAAATGGTTTTGGATTTTCTAATCTTTTAATCCCTCTAACAAAAAATGACAGACATTGGCTGAAACAAAAAGCTGTATAAATATATTTACTGCTCAAAATTTCACAAAACTAAATAAACATGATTGAAATTTTATTTACATATTATTTTCAAACGTTCTTCTGTATAAATGTGTTACAATTTGTACTTCTGAATTTCCCAGTCTATTGGCACAATGTTACATTTGATTTGACCTCTGTTTGCTTTTATATAATGGCTCTGCGGTTTTAACCTTGTTCCTTCCTGGGAGGAGACTATTAACTTAACAAAGGAAATGGCTTCTCTTTTGTTAGCCTGGAGCTTTGTCTGGACCACTTGCTGGGACGAGTACCAGCTACTGTGTATCTGCTAACACGAGATGTAAAGGAAATGAGTTGATTGTGATTTTCGGTTCCCAGCCTAAAAATTTAGTTATTCATCTGAGCTGATTTTCCTACCAGGAACCCAGCAGTCAAAACAAAGCACTGAATTGAATCCTGCTGGTTGCTGGAATTTAGCAGTTGTGGAAGCCAGTTGGTGGCAGCAGAAGAGGCAAGACAGGAGACAGAATGGCAGTGAGGAATACTGGGATTAAAAAAGATCAAGGTATTTTTCAGTAAAATAAACTTGGGACTTAATTTGCAAAACATTTTGGATTTCTGTCAAGGAACTGTTTTAAATAAAGGACACACAACTGAACTTTTATTCATAGAATTTTCGCTTCTTGCATTATTTTTAGAGGGACATCAAGTATGTATTTTGGCTGAGTGCAAACAGCTGCATATTAAAAATTGATACTTGGCAGAAACAGAATGTCACTATCTTCTAACTTCTGCGATAAACATATACATGAAATATAAACTTTTTTAAATTGTATAATTTTAAATTAAAGAATTGGTATTCAGTAGTCATTGACTAATATATTCATGTTTTCAAAGCATGCTGTGTAGTGAATATATCACTTTTATTTTTCAGTCAAAATATGAGTATTCAAGATTGAGAGTTTGCTATATTACATGCGTGAATATTTATTTCTCATCAATTTAAGCTGATCATTTGCTTCTGGGGTTATTTCTTTACATTTCTGATACTACATCTGACCAACAAGGATTAATTAGGGTGTGCCATCAAAATGAACTCAATTTTAGTGGATGTATTTACTTTTTAAAGATTTATTTTTATTATTTTTAACTTTGGAGGCCAGAAGTGGTGTATGCCCTGGAGTGGCAGTTACAGGCTGTAAACCTCCCAGTGTGTGTGCTAAGAATCAAACTCATGTCATTTCTAAGAATAGTGTATGCTCTTAACCTCTGAGCCATCTCTCTACCCCCCCCCCCGCCACCACTGGATTTAAACAGCAAATATTTATGATTTGTGTGTACCACATATCTTCATGACATGTCAGGTTGCACATATGGAAACATGACAATCAGAATGGAGACTGTAATTTTGTCATGTCCATAGTTCCAGATGAGGTTTGGTATTCATCAAGGTCAAGGAAAAGATGACTGGGGCTCCAGTACTGGCAGTGAAATGCTGATAGCCCAGATAGGCAGTGTTACTTCTACTCCTGCTTTATTTGTGCAGATGAGCAGATGAGCGAGCCTAATCCTGTGTGTATCTACAAGTTGAGAACAAGCCAAGTAGGTTCTCATTTCCCCCTAAGGGGGAAGAAGGAGTAGCAGATAGAAACCGCCTGACCCTACCTTCATGAGACACTTATTAGTGCCCATGCTGTTATAAAATGAAAATTGTTAAACATTACTTATGTTGAGTAGAAACTGACTCGCTGAAGATTCGTCTTCAGAAGCAGCCCCACAAATGGGAGCTGTGATTACCAGGTGAAGAAAAATATTTTCTGAACCTTTCTTAGGAGGAAGTCTTTTTCTCTTCTCTTCTCTTCTCCTTTTGCTTCCACTTAGCTTTACAGTCCGTTGAATAAAATCTGTCCTTCCACTTTGTTCTACAGATATGTTCTACAGTGGAACAGTATAATTGGCCTTCAAGAACCCAGTGATCTTGGTCCTTCTATTTTCATTTATTTTATTGTATGTACCACAGTATGGGCACCTTCTGGAGAAGAATGAAAGAATCCTCAGCAGCTATTATATCAGAAATATGTGTACCATGAAAACACTTTTTCCTCAGGCTAGAGCAATCCAGTTACAGTCTCTGTAGGTAGTTTTAATACCTTGACATATCTTTCATCTAAAGTGTATACTTTCATTTTATTCATGATGACTTTTAATATGTAGTGGTTGTGATTCTATCTTGTTAAACATATGAGAAAATACTTCTAAAATCTTTGGACATCATGTAATTTGTCTTTACTGAGGCTGGCTTACTAATGTTCTGTTATGAGGGAAGTATATTTGCATTCTGATT
Organism: Ondatra zibethicus; assembly: GCA_004026605.1. Classification (NCBI taxonomy): domain Eukaryota; kingdom Metazoa; phylum Chordata; class Mammalia; order Rodentia; family Cricetidae; genus Ondatra; species Ondatra zibethicus. The sequence goes on along the minus strand of PVIU01005486.1, from coordinate 105,473 downwards.
AGAGTACCAAAGGGAGTGGACAAAACAAAAATATACGCTTATGATTCTTGTCACTCTTAGACTTAATTGAGTTTGCTATGTTATTGATAGCAATAGCATGATTTGCTTCTTCATGTATTTTCCACCCCGTGTATGGGTATTCAAATTGTTATATTAATAGCTGCGTAAGACCTCAACAATCTCCCAGCAACTGAGCACAAGCAGGGCTGAGTTCATCAATGATTCATCATTTGTCCAACTTCAGCATGACTTGCAGTTGTTTCTCCACATCTAATCTATGATGTCCATATAAAGTAGCACAGTTAGTAATATTATAGCCTTTCTATGCACCGCAGAATACAATTAAAAATGTTTTTAATAATATTTTGTAAAAGGGCTTAAGTAGAATTCACAACTTCAGCAAATCACAGAAATTCTTCATCTTTATTTACTGAATAGAGACAGATGTCAGTCTAGCTGTTACTGCTTTCTATGCAATAATCTTTGCCTCATGATATTCATGCCTGGTATAATCCATTACCTTGTTTGTGAGCTGGGCCTAGTGATAGGCTTTTAACAAAGAAGACATGGTAAAAAGCATATGCTTTCACATCTTTAATTAGGAAAATTAATTAATTAAAAACATTGACTTCCATCTCGTTACTCTTTCTTTGGATTTTCTCACTTGCTCCTGTAACTCTTTTCTCAGCTGCTCTGTGAAAAAGACTATGTGGCGTATACCCAGCAGCCAATGAGAAGCTGAGGCCTTGGCCCAACAGGTGGTGAGAAACTAAATCATGCCCACAGGCACTTAAGTGAGAACCTATAGCAACCTGAGTTCAGAGACACTACTCAGATGAAGATAGGGGGCTTTTGGTTTTCGGTTTTTGTTTTTGTTTTGTTCTGTTTTGCTTTGCATTGCTTTGTTTTGCTTTTCAAGGCAGGGTTTCTCCATGTAGTCCTGGCTGTCCTAGAACTTGCTCTATAGACCAGGCTGGCCTTGAATTCACAGAGGTCCACCTGCCTCTGCCTCCTGCATGTAGGGATTAAAGCAAAGCATTGCTACCACCCAGCATACATTCATTCATTTATTTTGAGGCAGGATTTTACTATGTAGCTCTGACTGACTGTCCTGGAACTCACTTTGTAGATCAGGCTGGCCTTAAGCTCACAGAGATCCCTCTGCCTCTGCCTCCCAAGTGCTGGGATTGAAGGCGTGCATCACCATGCCTAGTGAAGATATGATTCTTGACTTCACTATAGAAAACTATTTCAGGACTAGCCACTTTTTACTTATTTTTTTATTGCTATGATAAGACACTATGACCAAGGTGACATTTAAAAGAAACTTTATTTGGGAGCTCATGTTTTCCCAGGGTGAGAGTCCATGATCATCATGGTGGGGAGCCTGGGAGCAGGCAGGCAGGCAGGCAGGCATGGCCCTGGGGCAGTAGCTGAGAAACCTTATATCTTGAGACACAACCACAAGCCAGAGAGGACCATACTGTATCTTAAAGCCTGCCCCCAGTGACATACATACTCCAACAAGGTCATACCTCCTAACTCTTCCCAAACAGTTCCACCAATGGGGAAACCAAGCATTCAAACATATGAGCCTATGGGGGCTATTCTCATTCAAACCACCCTAGCCAGTATGAAGCAAAGTTGTTTGTTGGGAAGAGATTTTAAGCACAATAATGGAGAGGGCATGACAGAGGCACACAGGAAGACAATAAGGCACAGCCAAATGTAGGTCTGGGCTTTTCAGCAGAGTCCTACTATGTGTCTTTATAATAGTCCTGTAAATGATTTTGGTGACTCCTGATGTGCACTGTATAAGGTTACCATTGATAAGGCTGAATTCTAGGTCACAAGGGTTGCATGGCAAGTTTGTTTTTGAGGTAGGTGTGCATGTCTGTCTGCATGTCTCTGTCTCTCTATGTGTATTCCATATGTGTACAGTTGCATGTTCCTTTGCACACATGTGGAAGCCAAGGAGGACATTGGATGGCTTGCTCTATCACTGTCTATGTTACTCCCTTGAGTTAGGGTCTCTCACAGAACTTGGAGCTAGACTGGTGGTCAGCCAAGCCCCAGAAATCCTCCTGCCCATTCCCATAGTCTTGGCATTACAGGTGAAAGTGACATGTAAAGATGCTGGTTAATGCATAACATGAGGCATGTGTGGATGTTGGAGGAGGCCACTAGTTAGTTTCTGGTCACTTAGCCCCAAAATAATCACACCGAAACCGTATTAATTAAATCACTGCTGGGCCCATTAGCTCTAGCTTATTGGCTAATGCTTACATATTAATTTAACCCATTTCTATTAATCTGTGTATCACCACGTGGCTGTGGTTTACCCGCTAAAGTTCCAGCGTCTGTGTCCAGTGGGGCTACATGGCTTCTCACTAACTCCTCCTTCTTTCTCCCAGCATTCAGTTTGGTTTTCCCCACCTACCTCTATTCCCTGCACAGGCCCAAGACAGTTTCTTTATTTTTTTTTAATATTTATTTATTATATATACAATATTCTGTGTACATGTACGCTTGCAGGCCAGAAGAGGGCACCAGAACTCATTACAGATGGTTGTGAGCCACCATGTAATTGCTGGGAATTGAACTCAGGACCTTTGGAAGAGCAGGCAATGCTCTTAACCGCTGAGCCATCTCTCCAGCCCCGACAGTTTCTTTATTAACCAATGGTATTCACAGCATACAGAAGGGAATCCCACATCATGTGGTACTGGTGTTTACTCCACGTCTGTTTGAGATGGTCTTATGTTGTTTATCCCTGTGTAAGACAGAGTAGCTAGCCGTCAAGCTCCTAGGCATGCATCCACCAGCTTTAGGGCATTTTCCTGTTTCTACTTCCCACCTTGCCATAGAAGCTCTGGGATTCCAGACAAGCAAGTGCTTTACCCACTGAGCTATCTCCTCACTGTCCATATTTAAAAATTCTTACTTGAAAATTTTCCATATGAAAACTATATTGTCTCCAGCTATGGAAATGATGGTTTAGTTGGGAAAAGTGCCTGTCGTGGAAGCATGAGGACCTGAGTTTGGATCTCCAGCACCTATATTAAAACCTACTTGTCTAAACTCCTGTGTTGGGGGACCACAGCTGGGTGGCTTTCCAGAGTGAACTCCAGGCCCAGGGAGAGACCCTGTCCCAAAACAAAACAAAAAAGGTGGAGAAGTGATTGAGAAATCCACCTGAGTACATGCATGCACATATTGATGGTGCACATATGAACATGTGTACCACATGCACAGATTTAAACAAGATAAGAAATGGAGCATTGTCTCTAGGCAATGTTCACAATGAATTTTGTTGGAATTCTTTACTCACATAGCAAAAGACTTCAACTAAAGACCCTGGAGTAAGTGGCTCCTTTTCCTTCCCATGTCCCCTTAATTTTCCTTGTCTTTATGTTCTACTTCAGTAGGTTAGTCACTGTTCTGTTGCTGTGAAGAGACCAGGATGAAGGCAGCTCTTATCAAGGAAAGCATTTAATTGTAGGCCTGCTTACAGTTTCAGAGGTTTAATCCCCGGGAAGCATGGCAGGGAGCATGGTGGCACAAAGCAGACATAGAGCTGGAGAAGTAGCTGAGAGCTCTATACCCTGATCTGTAGGAGGGGGTGGGGAGAGGGAGGAAAGAAAGAAGAAAAAGGAGAGAGGGAGGGAGGAAGGGAGAGAGAGAGAGAGAGACACTGGGCCCAGCATGGAGTTTTGAACCTCAAAGCCACCCCAAGTGACACACCTCCAACAAGGTCACATCTAATCCTAATCATTCTCCAGTGAACAAGCATTCAAATATAAGAGCCTATGAAGCCGTCTTTATTCAAACTCCCACAGTAGCCTATATGGGCCTGTGTTAAAGGGAGAAGTTACTCTCTATCTTAGAGCACACATCTGTGGAGTCCAGATATTCTTGGGCCCTAAGGTGAGAAAGGATTGTTAAAGACTATAAGTGCAATTCTATAGAATGATACAAGGAAAGTGCCACCGGTTAATGCTATGCCTTGTGCTAATCACGGTGCTTTAAAATGTTTAAAATTACATTCACCTGTATATGTGTCTGTGTGTATGTTTGTGGGCATGTGTGAGCCACCACATGTGTGTGGGCGTCAGAAGAGAACTTTGGGGATTAGGCCTGACAACCTGAGTTTGATTCACAGATCCTGCAAAGTGGTAGAAGAGAACATCTCCTAAGAGTTGTCCTCTGACCTCCACACATGTACCATTGCACACATGTACCTGTGTTCAAACACACACACATCATACATACCCATAGACACAAAGACACATAAAATGAATGAATGCATATTTAAAGTTAATTTTCTGTTTCCTGTTCTATTTCAAGATGATGAGATGGCTCAGTGGGAAAGCATCTTGCTCCCAACCCCAATGACCCGAGTTTAAGCCTCAGAGCGCACAAGGAGCTTGAGCCTCCTGACTAACATGGAGGTAGGAGAGAGTCAGTTCCCATAAGTTGTAGGATGTATTGATATGAGGTAGTTCCACCAGAGAACACACATGGACACTTGTAAAGCCAAATAGAAAGTCTCTATTGTCAGCCAGTGGCTGCACATGAAACTTGTCCAAATCATGCAGCCCCAAGCATCACCATCCTTTGTCTTTTATGTACAAAATCCACATCCTGGTTGACTCACTTCAATTAGTAAGAACAGTTAACAAAAATTGAAACTATAGAAACCAAAAAAGCACAGTTAGTGCATTTAGGGACTTTCCTGAATCCTGGAACTATGGATTTGGTCTTTGATGGCTTAGGTCTCTGTTCCCATCTTGGCAGGTATTGAGGCCTATGTGCTAGGTCCTAAGGTCAGAATGGTGTGTCCAACATGGTATCAGTTGTGCTAAGTCTGGGGTCTTGTGTATATGCTGCTGTGGCATACTTATGTCCATCTCTAAAAGAAATGAAATATAATAAATTTTTTTCTTTAATTTCACTCATTAAAATGGAGAAAGGAAGAAACAAGAAGAGGGAATCTGAGAGTTGATGGAAAAGAAGAAATGGTCGAGTGAAAAGCTAAATCAACCCTGGGATTAAGAGTGAAAGTAGGCAGAGATGAAGGAAGGACTCATGGTAATTAGAGTGTTTTGAGGTTTGGTTAGTAATAGGTACTGTGTCCACTATGAGGTATTTAGGTAGGAGAAAAAAACTATCCTTAGGATACTTATTATTTATTGTGCTTTTAAAAATTTGACCTTTTGCCGGGCAGTGGTGGCGCACACCTTTAATCCCAGCACTCGGGAGGCAGAGGCAGGCAGATCTCTGTTCGAGGCCAGCCTGGTCTACAAGGGCTAGTTCCAGGACAGGCTCCAAAGCCACAGAAGAAACTCTGTCTTGAAAAAAAAATTTGCCTTTAAATACCTTTGTCAGATTCTATTTTTTTCTTTTATTTTGACATATTACTCTTGTACAGTCCGATATACAACTTTAAAGGTTAATCTCACTGAATTTCAACATATATTTATAGCTATTTCACCACAACAGAAAACATTCCAGAACCGCACATCTTCCTCGTCCCCTCCTCAGTCAGCAGTTCACATATCCCTAAGGCCAAGTATAATTTTATCCTTAAGTATGCAGGCTCTAGGGCTAGATGACCTCAGTTTAAACTGTAACTCCACTATATCTCAATTGTGCAGTTTTACAAATTTCAACATTTCTGTAATAGTTAATCTGTCAATGTGACTGAATTCAGAATTACCTAGAAGACACACCTTGAGGTGTGTCGGTGAGGGAGTTTCCAGAGAAGTTTAACTGAGAAAAGAAGTCCCACCCTGTCTGTGAGCAGCACCACCCCATGGGCTGGGCCCCTGGACTGAAGAAAAGGGAGTGTGGGCTGAGCACCAGCATCCACTGCTCTGCAGCCTTGTCCTTCCAGATGTGAGTCCCAATCACACTCTCCTGTCACCAAGAATGCTGTCATACCTTCCCTCTTAAACCATGAGCCCTCCCATAAATCCTTCTTCCCTTGTTTGCTGGTTAGTATTTTTTTCAAAGAAACAAAAGTGACTAATACATTTTTTTTTTCAATTTGTACAATGCAGATAATGTTAAGCGATTTGTCTTAGTTAGGGTTTCTATTGCTGCAATGAGATACCATGACCAAGTTGGGGAGGAAAGGGTGTTTTTTGGCTTACACTTCCATATCACTATTCATCATCAAAAAAAGTCAGGACATGGACTCAAGCAGGACAGGAACCTGGAGGCAGGAACTGATGCAGAGGCCACGGAGGGGTAATGCTTACTGGCTTGCTCCTCATGGCTTGCTCAGCCTGCCTTCTTATAGAACCCAGGACCACCAACCAGGGGTGGCACAACTCACAATGGGCTGTGTCCTCCTCCATCAATCACTAATTAAGAAAGTGCCTTACAGGCTTGCATACAGCCTGATCTTATGGAGGCATCTTCTCAATTGAGGTTCCCTTCTCTCAGATGACTCTACCTTTGTCAAGTTGACATAAAACTATCCACCACATGGGGTTTTTGTTTGTTTGTTGCTTTTTAAGGAAAAATGTCTCCTATAAAACACTTTTCATGTAGTATATACAATATGGGTTTTAAAAGGTTTTATTTTTGAAAATATATGTTTGTATCTTTGTGTGTGTTTGTGCATGTGGGTGCTGTGCCTATAGAGACCAGAAGAGACCATCGGATCCCAGGAACTGGAGTTAAAGGTACCTGATGGGAACCAAACTTGTGTCATCTGCCAGGGCAGTACACACTCTAAACTGTTGAACCATATTTCTAGCCTGTGGAATAAAGATTTTTTAATTGGTTCAATTTAAGGCTAGAACGCATTTTTCTATGAAATATGAGAGTTGTCAAAACAAAATAACAATTTCCTTTTGTGTTTTCTAAGATTTTCTAGTGACAATCTAAAGAAATATGAGTTTTGATTTTTTTACTTGTATCACTTTTGCAGAAAGCATAAATTGTGTCAAGTATTCCCATAGATCATTTACAAAGTATAGTTTGCACCTTGTTTGAAGCCATTTTGTGTTATAACAGCATACGATAGAGTGGATAATTTATAAAGAACATAACTTTGTTTTCATATTGTTATACAGGCTTGGATGTCCATGGTTAAAGTGCTGGCATCTGATGAGCATTTTCTTTTGTTAAAAGATTTATTCATTCTTGCATATGTATGTATGTATGTATACCACTTGCATTCCTAGTGCCCACAGAGGCCAGAAGAGGGCATCAGCTCTCCTGAAGCTAGAGTGTCAGATGGTAGTAAGGCACCTTGTGGGTGCTGGAAATCTAACCTGGGGCTTCTGCAAGAGCAGCCAAGTGCCCCTCATGACTCATCTTTCCTGTCCCATGCATTCTACCATGAAAGGAAGCAGAGCTAGAAAGCAGGAATGGTTGAAATTTCCTCCTTTGAAATGGCAGAGCCCTCATGGCCCAATTACCTCTGTGAATTGCCACAAAACCAATAAAATGCTGGCATGAGTTTCGGAGGGGAAATTGTTCAAATCATAGCATATTTTCTGTGTAAATATTGTATAATAGTCTATGCATATTCACAAAGAACATTTCATTCATCCCATTTTAATGGATTTGAGGAAGCATCGCAAACTGGCAAGCAGCTGCACTTGGCCCTTTCAGTTTTACATCTACTTATTCAGTTATCTTATCACTCAGACAATTGAGAACTGCTGAGTTCTCATCCATTCAGCTACAACCTGCCAAAGGTCAACTGCAATGATACTGACTGCAGCAAATCAAATGATGCAAAAAGTTTAAAGATGGTTTTAGAGCTCAGCAAAAAATTGGCCAAAGAAATTTTTCATGTGGGAAACATGATCTTATCATCAATTTTTCATTACCCTTTGAGAATGGAATTGTCCACTATGTAATATTATATAATTCCAAGAAAATCTTCTGTATCCAACTAGCCATAAAAACATAACCACTAGAAGGCAATCATGTGTAGCAAAAGCATTTAATCTTTGTAAATTTAAAGAAAAGTTTCCTTTAATATGTAAAGTAGTATTTCAAAAATTATCTTATAGTATACTATAAATAACAGTCTCCTTAAGCAATATAAGGATCCAAGCCTTTTACATTCTTCTGCAATAATTCTTAAGTGTAAATATGCATTAGAATCTTCCAAACCACCCTGGTTCTTTCATAAGACAATATGGGTGGCTGAGACTCTTTGTCCATGTTTACATACGCTCTGGGCTTCTATAGGATTTCTTTATTTGACCACAGATCAGTTTGCATCTTATGAAAACTCTCCTACTATAAAACACAAGTACTGGGCCAAATGAGGAAAGCATCCTGTTAAATGCATAGTTACTTGGGAGTGAACTTCATGGTAGAGTACTTGCTGAGCATGTGCAAGGCCCTGGGTATCTCCAGCACCACCACCCCAAACAATTAAACGGAGAATAATAAGACAGCTGTAATTACTTATCACTTATCCATGAATACACAATCTAGGGGCAAAATCTGTTAGTGTTTAAACTTGATATGTACCCCAAATTCATGGTTCCTAGTGCAACAGTATTCAAAGGTAAGAGGTGATTGGATCATTTAATACTATATCCTCATTAGTGGATTAATCCCACCGATGGATTCAAAGCTTAGTGGTCTATTGGGAGGTGGTGCACAATAGGAGGTGGAGCCTGTTAGGAAGTAGCTCACAGGAGGCTTGCTTTGCTTTTAAAGCCTATATTTTATCCATAGCTCCTTTCAGTCAGTCTGCTTCCTGATTTCCATGAGGTGAGCAGCTTTGTGCTAATACTGTTTACTGCCATGATGTGTCTCATGGGGGTGGGAGGAGCAGCAGAAACAACAGAGTCGTATATGCAAAGACCGAAGCCTATGAAACTGGAGCCAGTATAAACCTTTCATCTTAAGTTCCCTCATGATTTTTGTCACACTGATAGAAAATGAATTAACCGCCTCTTTAGGTGATTTTCTTATTGTATGGATATCATAAAGCATTTTTAAGCACCTAGGTTTATATGATATGGGATTGGTGTAGGAGGGTCCTTCTGTATTTGGGTTGCTTTTATTGGTTAATAAAGAAACTGCCTTGGCCTTCTGATAGGGCAGGACTTAGATAGACAGGATAAAGAGAACAGGATACTGGGAAGGGGACAGAGCCAGAGAGAGCTGCCCGCCATGAAGCCTGCCAGGTCATAATCTTTCCCGGTAAGCCACGACTAGTGGCGACACACAGATTATTAGAAATGGGTTAAACAAATATGTGAGAGTTAGCCAATAAGAGGCTAGAGCTAATGGGCCAGGCAGTGTTTCAATGAATACAGTTTCCGTGTAATTATTTCGGGTATAAGCTAGCCAGGCACCTGGCGGCGGGAGCCGGGTGGCCGCCGGGACAAAAAGCAGGCCCATGCGCCTCTTACTACAGATTGCCGCCCACGTGATGTGCTAAATCCACTTAAAAACCCAAGACGGCTTTAAAAACCTGAGAGAGAGTTTAACACAGCTTTTTGCTGTTTGCGTACTGCAGAGAGATTTCCTGACTCGGCAATAGAAAATATTAGAAAAAAGGTGCGCGGTTTTAAAACGCGGCTTCCTGGGCCCTGCTGCCGGTGCAAACTCCAGCTATGGAATATTTGTGGGCCCGGAAGTTTCTGTGCCCGCTCGGGATCGGGAAGAAAGTAGCTGAGACCATGCCGCGGCTCAGCTCTTCCTGCCTTGGCAGACATAAGGATCAGGCTTAGTCAAGCGGGAGAGCATGCTGGATTTCCGCAGCCATACACAGAGATGTTTTGCGCGCTGGGGCTCAGAGGCACAAGCGGCTCTGCCATGTTGGACTGGGCGGAGCAAGCAGGCAGTATTTGATCTGGGACTGTGGCAGCTTAGATTCAACTGGTGACTGAGATGAACAGGATACACCATGAGAGACCTGATTGACAGCGCCCCCATACAGCAGAAAGAAGTTTGGAGAGAACTACGCCCATATTCCCAAATATTGTTTCTAAATGTTCTTTAAATTTAAATTTAAAGGGGGAGATGATATAGATATGGATAATTTACACTGGTATAAAGTTTGCTTTCTTGATATAAATTTAAGGTCAATTTTGTTATATGTATTTTTGATCTTGATTAAGGTATCGTGATTGTGTAGTTCATTTAAAAATGTAATGTATAATTAAAAAATGTAGATTGTTAATGGATAATCATTGATATAGTCAAGCTTATAGTCATGTTAGATTTTCTAGATATATAGAGATATATTTCAGTTAAATAGACATTCTTCATATCTTTCAAAGACGACACAATATGGCATTTAAAGTTTTAATAACTTAGGACTTTACATGACAATGAGACACATCTGCTCCTGGCAGTACCAGCTACTTCAAGAGGAAGATGGGCATCGAAGAGGCTCCTTATGGAGTTGGTTTGCCATTTGGGCAAGAAAGTGCTCGACTGTTGCATAAACTGGACACAAAAGAACCTGCAGAGAGAGACTGCGGAACTTGCCTAAAGGTGAGATGATCCTTCAGGGTTCCTGCTTCATAAAAGAGTCTGTGAGACATTCTGCAGGATACAAAAGAAAGTGACTGATCTGTCTTTAAATTTTCCTGCTTCATGGAAAAGTCTGCTGGATACTATGGGCCTGTAGGCTGAAGATGGATGCCCCAACGGTACAAAGGAACTTTGGGTGACTGTCCAGACAGCGAGATGTCTCTGTCATTTCTAGAGTTTGAAAGTTGCTTATTTCTTGTTTACTTAGGTAATATCTTATCCTTCTGGAGTCTTTGATGGAGTTGAAGAATGGATAGTTATAGTGATGGTTTTCCATTGTTATGATAAAAGATAAAATAGATCTAAATATGGTAACTGTAATTCTTGCTTGATAACTGTTTTGTTATATGTAATTTTACTATGTTAAAGTGAAAGCCTTTCTTTTTTGTTTAAATAGAAAAAGGGGAAATGGTGTAGGAGGTTCCTTCTGTATTTGGGTTGCTTTTATTGGTTAATAAAGAAACTGCCTTGGCCTTCTGATAGGGCAGGACTTAGATAGACAGGATAAAGAGAACAGAATGCTGGGAAGGGGACAGAGCCAGAGAGAGCTGCCCGCCATGAAGCCTGCCAGGTCAGAATCTTTCCCGGTAAGCCACGACTAGTGGCGACACACAGATTATTAGAAATGGGTTAAACAAGTATGTGAGAGTTAGCCAATAAGAGGCTAGAGCTAATGGGCCAGGCAGTGTTTCAATGAATACAGTTTCCGTGTAATTATTTCGGGTATAAGCTAGCCAGGCACCTGGCGGCGGGAGCCGGGTGGCCGCCGGGACAAAAAGCAGGCCCGTGCGCCTCTTACTACATGGGATAGCCTGTTACTTCTACAGCTGCGATGAACAAAGCAACACAAGATTTATCCAAACACAGGCAAAATGATGCAGTCAAGAAACGAAATAAATGCGATCTATGTGGTTGCCGGTAGACTGGGCTGCTAGAGCAGTGGCTCTCCACCTCTGCACTGTTGTCCCTTTGTGGGGCTCACATATCAGATAGCCTGCATATCAGATGTTTCTATTATGATTCATAACAGGAGTAAAATTACAGTTATGAAGTAGCAACGAAATAATTTTATGATTTGGGGTCACCACAACATGAGGAACTGTTATTAAAGGGTCACAGCTAGGAAAGTTGAGAATCACTGTGGTAGACTAACATAGCATAGTGTTTTGTTTTTTAACATTGTGTGTGGATGTCAGTACTGCCACAGTGTACATATGGAAGTCAGAAGATCACTTGTATTGGTGCTCTCTTTTCACCATATGAGTTCCAGGGATCAAACTGGCAAGTACCTTTACCAACTAAGCCATCTCATAGGCCTGGCATACTATTTTATAGTACAACATTTTGTTAATAAGCACGCTCTAAAGCAATGACAAAAGAATAGCATAGTAATAAATAAACTAGTAATACAGTCATTGTAATTATCAAATATGCACTATACATAATTGTATGAGTTACATTTTTAAGATGAGAGCCCAGTATGTGGCCCAGGCTGGCTTCAGACTTTCAGTCCTGAAATCTGTCCTGAATCACAGTGTTATGGGTGCTATGATTGCAGGTGTGTAAAGTTGTTTTTTTTCCTCTTTGATCCTTGGGGGCCCACCATCCAGCTTCCAAATAAATACACAGAGACTTATTCTTACTTAGGAATGGCCGGCCTTAACTTGTCTTGTTTCTAGCCAGCTTTTCTTAACTTAAATTATCCTATCTACCTTCTGCCTCTGAGCTTTTACCTTTCTCTATTCTACATGTTTTTCTTTCCTTCTTATTCTGTTGCTGGCTGTGTGACTGGCCTCTGGCGTCCTCCTCTCCTTCCCCTTTTCTTGCTCCCCCTTCTCACTCTTCTCTCCTATTTATTCTCTCTGCCTGGCAGCCCTGCCTAGTTCTCTCTCCTTTCTAGCTATTGGCCATTCAGCTCTTTATTAAACCAAGCAGGTATTTTAGACAGGCAAAATAACACAGCTTCATATAGTTAAACAAATGCAATTTAAAAGAATACAACACATCTTTGCATCACTAAACAAGTATTCCACAGTTAGGAAGCCTCGCATGGGACCGCCCTAGACCCTCTGCATGTGTGTGACAATCACATGGTCTATTTGTAAGGCTCCTAGCAGTGAGATCAGGACCTGTCCCTGGCACTTCACTGGCTTTTAGGAACCTGTTCCCCATACTGGATTACCTCACCCAGCCTCGATGCAGGAGAGGAGCTCAGTCCTACCTCAACTTGATGTACCATGCTTTTTTCACATCCATGGGAGACTTGCCCCTTTCTGAATGGAGACTGAGGAGGCATGGATGGGGAGGAGGGTAGATGGAAGTTGGCAGGAGGGAACAGGAGAGGGGGGAACTGTGGTCAATATGTAAAATAAATGAAAAAAAAGTTAATTAAATAAAAAAAATTCCACAGCATATATGAATGTAACACATCTTTAATCAATATTCCACAATAAGTGTGTTCCCCCTTGCCCAGTGTATGCACTGTACTTTTTTTTAATATTCTTTTATTTTTCATTCAAAAAATTTACACTTCCTCCCCTTCTCCCAGTCCCCTCCCACTTCCCCACTAACCTTCGTCCCTGCCCCTGCTTCCTTAGTAGGGGGCAGGGTACCCTGCCTTGTGGGAAGCCCGGACTAGGAAGGTGTGCATCCATATAGACTAGGTTCCCAAAAAGCCAATACATGCAGAAGAGATAGGTCCCAGTGCCATTATCATTGGCTTCTCAGTCAGCCCCCCCTTGACAGCCACATTCAGAGATTCCGGTTTGATCATATGCTCCTTCAGTCCTGGTCCAGCTGATTTTGGTGAGCTCCCATTAGATCAGGCACACTGTCATGGTTTGTGGACCAGCCTCTCCCCGGTCCTGACTTCTTTGCTCATCTTCTCCCACCTTCTACTCTTCGACTGGACCTTGGGAGCTCAGTCCATTGCTCTGATGTGAATGTGGGTCTCTGTCTCTATCTCCACCCATCAGACGAAATTTCTATGGTTATGATCAAGATATTATTCATCAATGTGACTATGGGACAAGGCTAGATCAGGCACCCTCTCCTCTGCTGCCCAAGTACCCAGTTGGGGACATCCCCGTGGACACCTGTGATCCCTTCTAGAGCCAAGACTCTTGCCAATCCTAAAATGACTCCCTTAATGTAGATATCTTATTCCCTTCTCCAATATCCACCTTTCCTCCATCTCCACCCTCCCACTCCCCCAAGCTCTCCCCAGTCCATCCCTTTTCCCTTCTCCCTTCCTCTCTCCCTTTCACCCCCCCTACTTCTACCTCCCCCCATCCCCATTCCTGTGCCTCCACCTTTTGCCCGTGCACTGTACTTTTAAGTGTCTGATAACTCAGTCTCTTTACGCAGGCATTAGCACAGACACATAAGGAATACATCAGCCGACTGTAGTGGGGCAACCTCAGCAACACCAGGCTATAGGTGTTAGGTCTCAAAGGACTAACACCTAACTGAGGTATGTAGTTAACATATGAAAGCGGACTTGGTCACCAGGTTCTCTCAGCATCCCTCAGCCCCTACCTGTTACAGGGTATGGCTGGCATTCCCCACCCGTACCGTGAACTCTCCAGCCCAGGGGCTGGGCTGCCCTTCTCCCAGCCATTTGATTACTGGGCTGCTTTTGTCTACGCTTTACCCTCCTGGCCTTGTGGTCTTTGGTGTCCTGACTCTCCCCTCCTCCGCTTTTGGTCTAGTTCAGGGTCTTGTTTGTTCTACTGGAATTTCCAGCTCAACCCTACAAAAGCCCCATTCCTGTCTCTTCAAACCCTGCCCTTTCAGAGAATCTTCAATAAAGGGAAGGCTCTAAAAAGCCCAGTTCTGCATTCTTGGTGGCTAGGGTAGCTCCCCCTGAAGTCTCCAATCAAAGTGTACTATACTTGGCCACAAACCCAGCTTGAGGCAGACACATCATCACCCCTCGACTACAGGGTACATAGTGCCCTGCTTTAGTTTCACCATGTGATTCTTCCTGCCCCTTCTCCCACCTCAATCTCTGGGGGCTGGAGGACTCACTGGGGAGTTACTTTGCCCCAAATTGTAAACAGAGATTTAGTTTCCCAGCTGCCCAGACCCGAATAACCACAAAGAAAAACTATACTAATTACAACATTTGGCCAATAGCTTAGGCATATTCCTAACTAGCTCTAACATCTTAAATTAACCCATTTCTATTCATCTGTGTCTCACCACGAGGATGTGGCCTACTGGTAAGGTTCCATCATCTGTCTTCTTCGGCAGCTACATGGTGTCTGTCAGACTCTGCCTTTTTTCTCTATACATCTCTGTTCGGATTTCGCACCTAGCTTTACTCTGCTAAGCCATTGGCCAAAACAGCTTTATTCATCAACCAATAAAAGCAACACATATACAGAAGGACATCCAACATCATCTCCCCTTTTCTAATTAAAAAGGAAGGCTTTAACTTTAATATAGTAAAATTACAGATACAAAACAGTTATTAAGCAAGAATTACAGTTAAAATATTTAGTCAATTTACATTTGGCAAATTTAAGGAAAATATCTTCTATCTTTGTGAGTCTAAAGTTTCATATCTATCTTTTATAATAACTAAGGAAAACTATCTGTCTTCAACTCCATCAAAGACCTGAGAAGGGAAATAATGTTACCAAAGTACATAGGAAGTGCATTGTAAGAAACTTCCAAACCCTAGAATTGACAGAGACATCTCACTGCCTGGAAAGTCACCCAAAGTTCTTTTGTAATGTTGGAACATACATCTTCAGTATACAAGTCCATAGTGTCTGGCAGACTTTTCCATGAAGCACAACATTTGAAAGACTGTTTCACCTATTTTGGCAATTTGTCAGTCACTTTCTGGCAGACTCTTTCATAAAGCAGGAACCCTGAAGGACTGTCTCACCTTCTTTATGCAAGTTCAGCAGCCATTTTTCTGTGGGCCCTGCATGTCCAGTTTATACAGCATACCATCAAGCAGTCCAGGCAAGAGCAATTTATTGCCAAAATGGCTAGGCTTATCACATGGAAGGCAAATTCCATGAGTTTCTTCAATGCCCATCAACCTCTCTGAAGTAATTGGTGCTACCAGAAGCAGACATGTCTCACTGTTGAGAAAAGTCTAAGTTCTTAAAACATTTTAAATGCCATATTCTTTAGGTCTTTGAAAGGTTTTAAGAATACTTATCCATCTGAAACATATCTCTGTTCATCCAGGAAACCTAACATGACTACAAGTTTGACTTATAGATGAATATCTATTAACCGATAATTTTTAATTATACATTACATTTTTAAATGAGCTGTATAAACATTATACCTTAAACAAGTGTAGAAATATACATTAACAAAATTGACCTTAAATTTGTATCAATAAATCAAAGTCCATACCAATGTAAAATATTCGTGTCTATATCATATTCCCCTTATTTTTTAAGAAATTGATGGTGACCATTAAACATTTATAATCAACTCCCTTTAAATGAAAACAAACATTATAAACAATCATTTTTGGAATTTGGGTGTAGTTTTCTTCAAACTGCTTCCTGCTGTTTGTTGAGTGAAGTATTCTTAGGGTTCATGGAGACCTTTCAGAGGGTCTTGTTCCATCAAACCATATTAGCTTGGAAGGAATCCACGGTTCTCATCTTCTGTGGAAACAAAAGCAGAACCTCTTTTCTAAAGTAACATATCCTTACACTCGAATTTTGAAGTCAAGATACCTTTATATTGGTTATTTTAGCAGTTCCCACAATCAAATGCCTTTCTGCAGTCAAAAAATTCAAAGAAAACACAATATATACACAATCCCAGACTCTCTGTGTATATTCCATCTTTACGTGGCTTATTTTTCTTTATTCCTTTAATCTATGACTGTCTGTCCTCTTTTATATTACTTTTTATTGTCTCTTTGTTTTGTTTTTTAAAACCATTTACTTCTTTTCATAACTGTCTCTATTCTTTTTCCTTTCTTTCAAGCCTATGTACATTTCATAAACATACTATGTCTTGTTTAGAGGTCTTTTATGTCTGAGTCTATCCTATTGTGTATCTGAAATCGTTTTCTGAGAAGGAACATTTTAAAATGGTAAACAGTGTGGCCATGGCAGCCCTGGATGCTGGCTCTGCCTCTCTCAGCTTTTTAACATGGTGGAGGTAGTTCACTGCCAATTCTGTGACCCCTGGGTGGGAGCTGTGCTCACAAGCTCAACTCTGGGAAAGCAGTTGTCCCTTGCTGCCACCATGTAACTTGCTGCATATTTCCATAACTATTCTGTGACCAGCATGAACCAGGAAGTTGTCTCTTAAAGGATCTGCAGTCTTTGCTGCTAATGCTGAGACAGGAAGCCTTCTCTTAAAGGAATTGTGCCTCTCCTTGCCTCTAACAAACAGAGCCCACCTGAGAAAATGCTGCTACCAAGAAGCCTTGTTTAACTCTGTTCTTTTGTGTCTAGAATTCCTTCCCAAGCTCCCTCAGGTTTTATGTGTATGTGGTTGACCCACATTGGTGCCATTTGTAAGCAGATATTGCTCATTTGTTTCCCAGCCACCCAGACCCAAGTAATCACAACAGAAACTATATTAATTACAACACTGTTTGGCTGATGGCATATTTCTAGCTAACTATTATATCTTAAAGTAACCCATTTCTATTAGTTTATGTTATGCCTAGATTGGGCTGGGCTGGATATCTATGCAAATGTGAATTCATAGGCCATAAATCAGGTGTCCTGAAGAGGACACAAAGCTCATAAAGAAAAAAGCAAGTGGGAAGCCATGTAGTAATTGTGGGAGAAATACTAATAGACAAACCCAAAACATTGAAAATATTCTATTAGTTTAAGTTAAAGTACAGTTATATCATTTCCTCCTTCCCTTTCCTCCCTCCAGCCTTTCTGTTCATTACCCCCCACCCCTTGCTCTCTCAACTTCATGGTACCTTTTTCTATTTTGTTGTAGGATGTTTGATTCTCTTTGTTTTTTGAGGGGCCCACCACCCAGCTCCCAAATAAATCTCATACACAGAGGCTTATTCTTAATTATAAATGACTGGCTTTAGCTTGGCTTGTTTCTAGCCAGCTTTTCTTATCATATATTAACTTGTCTACCTTTTCCGTCTGGGTTTTTATCTTTCTTACTTCTGTATATCTTACTTTCCTTTTAACTCCATGGTTGGCTAAGTGGTTAGCCTCTATGTCCTCTTCTCCTTGTTCTCTTGCTCCTCTTTCTCTCTCCTCCTATATTTTGCCATCTATTTATACTCTCTGCATGCTAGCCCCACCTATCCTTGCTCCTGCCTTGCTATTGGTTGTTCATGTCTTTATTACAGCCATCAGATGTTTTAAACAGGCACAATAACACAGTTTCCCAGGGTTAAACAAATGCAGTGAAAACAAAAGTCACACACCTGAAAATAATATTGCCCAACATATTGCCCTTTTTTTATTTCTAAACTGTGGCATCCCAAAAATTTGAGCCTATTTCCAACTTGTCTGACAATCAGAAAGTTTCTGATTGCTCAAAGTTGTTGCCATTCCAATCTGACCAAAGGTCAGAGAGTTGGAACTTACTTCTATTTCTTCAAGGTTATTGTGTTTTTACCTCAAAGGTCCCACATAGATTTAGATCAGAGAGTTCTGCTTGTTAAAGGTTACTGTCAACAGGTGTGGCTAATATCCAGACCTTGTATTTCAGATATAGAGAAGTAGATCTGTTTTAACCCCCCCAAAAGTCTAAGGATCCAACTAAGGTTCTGTTTTCCTTAAGAAGATAACACTGGATTCCACCCAGGGAATGGTTTGCCTACAAAATGTTTTGGTTTAGAGTGTGAGCAACTGTAACTATCTAATATTCAACTCCATCAGATGTACCAGAAGGATATAATATTATTTAAATAAACAAAAAGTACATTACAAACAACTTCTAAAATCTCTAGAAATGACAGAGACATCTGACTGCCTGGACAGTCACCCAAAATTCCTTTCCATAGTTGAGGCATCTATCTTCCATCTACAGGCCTATAGTATCTGGTAGACTTTTCAATGAAGCAGGAAATTTGAAAGACTGTCCTGCCAATATTGGAAGTTTGACAGTCACTTTCCTCTGTATCCTGCAGAATGTCTGACAGTTTCTTCTGTGAAACAGGAACCATAAATGACCATCCAGCTTTGTTCTAGCAAAGTTTGCAGCAGTCACTTTTCTGTGGATAATGCATGTCCAGTCTGCACAGCACATAGTCATCAGCCAAAGACAAGAGCAGTTTCTTTGCTCAGTGGTTAATCTTGCCACAATGAAAGCAAACTCCATAAGGAGTTTCTTCAATGCCCATATCTTCTCTGACGAAAACTGGTACTTCCAGGAGCAGATATGTTTCATGGTCATGAAAAACTTTAAATTAGCAAAAACATTTTAAATGCCATATTCTAAATGTCTCTGAAGTATTTGAAGACCATCTATTTAAAATATATCTGTAACATGAGGGCCTGCTTGTTGGGGTTTCTGTCCTGCCCAGTTTCCACAGTCGTTAGGTCCCAAAGAATCACACAGAAGGTCTACATGTGTTACAAAACTGATTGGCCCATTAGCTCAGGCTTCTTATTGGCTCTTATAACTTATATTAGCCTATTATTTTAGTATATGTTAGCCACATGGCTCAGTACCTTTTTTAGCGGGGAAGGTCACATCCTGCTTCTTTGGTGTCTGGATAGGACTGTGGAGGAATGGGCTTCCTCCTTCCCAGAATGCTCCTGTTCTCATTACCCCACCTCTACTTCCTGTCTGGTTGTCCTGCCTATACTTCCTGCCTGGCTACTGGCCAATCAGCATTTATTTAAAACATAACTGACAGAATACAAATTGTCCCACACTACTTCCCCCTCTTCTTTTTTAAACAAAGGAAAATATCCATAGTCCAGCCCCACCTGCCCTTGCTCCTGACTCACTATTGGCCTTTTATCTCTTTACTAGAACCATCAGGTGTTTTAGATAGGCATAGTAACACAGCTTCCAAGGGTTAAACAAATGCAGTGTAAACTAAATTCACACACCTGAAAATAATATTCCCCAACACTTTTTTTTTTGGTTTTTTTAAGACAAGGTTTCTCTGTGTAACCTTGGCTGTCCTGGAACACACCCTGTAGGTCAGGCTGGCCTTGAACACAGAGATCTGCCTTTTTCTGCCTCTTAAATGCTGGGATTAAAGTCATGTGCCACTATTCCTGCCTGGCCCCTTTTCTTTAATTATTCATTTATATGTTAATGTTTTATATATATATATATATATATATATTCCTAAATATATAAAACTACAACCTGCTCAGTGTGTATGTTATTTGTATGTATATTATTTCAGAGCTGACCACTTTGTATTGGATAACCAATTGGGAGACGCTTCCCTGAGGAAGATGATTTCTCCCAGCCCTGAGAATTCCTTAAATTGCCTGTAGTTCTTTTTAAATAAACAGAAAAGTATTGTTGGGGTTTCTGTCCTGCCCAGTTCCTGCAATTGTTAAGTTCCAAAGAAATCACACAGAGGTCTACATTAACTATAAACTGATTGGCCCATTTAGCTCAGGCTTATTAACTGTTATAACTTATATTAGCCCATTATTCTAGTATATGTTAGCCACATGGTTCAGTACCTTTTTCAGCGAGGCAGTCACATCTTGCTTCTTCTGTGTCTGGGCCGGGACTGTGTCCTCTTCCCAGATTTCTCCTGTTCTCCTTGACCCACCTCTACTTCCTGTCTGGTTGTCCTGCCTATACTTCCTGCCTGGTTATTGGCCAATCAGCGTTTATTTAAAATATAATTGACAGAATACAGACCATTGTCCCACACCTGAAAAGGGCTTCCACTTCTGTTTAGGATGTAGAAACTTGCAAGTGACTATGATCCTCATTGTACCATGTGATCTGAAGAAATTTCCCTCATCCCAAAATGCTGCTGTGGTCCAATAACCTATATATATAGCAATAAATTCATGGGTAGATGTTCCTAGGCTAAGTTTGACCAAATGGTGATCTGTGGCTCGGGAGATGGCTCAGTTGGTAAAGCTCTTATTTTGCTAGCATGAGGAGCAATTTCAGATGCCCAGAGCCCACATAAAAAGCCAGGCACAGTGGCATGTACTTGTATCCCAGCAATGGTGAGATAGGATGCAGAGACAGAGCCTGGGAGAGCCAAAGTTATGCTTTAAGTTTTAATTACTTGCCGGGCGGTGGTGGCGCATGCCTTTAATCCCAGCACTTGGGAGGCAGAGGCAGGCAGATCTCTGTGAGTTCGAGGCCAGCCTGGTCTACAAGAGCTAGTTCCAGGACAGGCTCCAAAGCTACAGAGAAATCCTGATTCAAAAATAAAAGTTTTAATTACTGTGCCTAAGAGATCCATGAAACAAAAATGTCTCTAACCTATAAACCCCTTGCTGAGATGCTGGAGGCTGTTGTTCATATACAATAATAAGCCACATGTTTCCACTTCCCTAAACAAGACTAGATGTGTTGATTACATGTGAGTGGGAGGTACATAAGCAGGAAGTATGTTAGGACAAATAAGGGAAGTATGTTGTCTTATGGGTTTGCCTTTGTAAACACCTAGCCAATGTAGCTTGTGGCCATTTTTTGGGAACCCCAGTATGTATCTGTCCAAAGTCTATCATCCTGGCCATTATTTAATTAAAGTTTGCTTCAAATTGGGCTCAAAATTGTGGTGGTGGTCATAGTCTTGCCTGTTGGGATTAACCATCCCTCAAATAAATGTGTAAGACCTGAGGAAAGCCACCTAAAGTTGACATCTCACCCCCAACACATGCATTCATGAACACCTCTCTCTCTCTCTCTCTCTCTCTCTCTCTCTCTCTCACACACACACACACACACACACACACACACACACACACACACAAATGGCAATCTGTGGTAGTGTTGTTCCCATTCAATGCTCTGTAACTTGAGACTGCTTAGTGATTTAGAGGTTGTAAATGTGAATACTCCATTGACACATGATTGATTGTTTTGCTGATCTCTAGAAAAACAAAGGACTGTTCACATACTTGTGAATGTTTCATTGATCCTTTCTCCTAGATTTACAATCCCATAATAAAGTTGGGCTCACAGTGTAATGCTACAACCAGCTGATAAATTTTCTGTAATGTGATAATAGGTTTCTCCCCTGATGCAATAAGCCAGATCAAGCTGAATTAAAAAGTGAAAGACCAGGTATATTTGAGCAAAGCAACTCCTGGGTGAGTCCTCCAAGTCCCAGAGATTGGTGCGGGAGAAGGGGTAAGAAGAGAAGTCACATGGCCCATCTGTAGGATGCGGGGGCCATGACACAAGTTGGGTTTATGCCCAAATATAATGCATAGGGTGAGGGGAGCTGGCAGCTTCAAGGGAGGAGCTGCCACTGCTTTTGGGTTTTTCTGAGAGGGTAGGGTTTGGAGAGAGAGAAGTAGGGCCCTAGCTGGAGATTCCAGCCGAACACCAGCCACATCACATTTTAATCTACTTAGCACTATTTTACTGAGTTTTCACAAATTGCTTTTGTGTGTCAGAAAGTTCCTGATGTAAGGCCCCCCTGGCCTTTATTGCCCACAGAAGATTCATGGAAACATAAGTATCTGTCACAATGATCTGTGATGGACCTAGTTAAATGTGTTTCATGCCTTTCTGTGCGCTGTCCTAAAGAGGTTTCCTGTGAATCTCCCAAATCCCTGCCATTTCACACTTGAAATCAGGCTAATAACATCTGAGTCCATTATAATATTAAAGCCCTCTTTCTTTGCTCTAATTTTATAAACCTAAAGTTACCTTCTGTTAATTATCATCTATGACTTGTCAAAAGAAAAAAATGTAGCAGTTAGGCTGATAAGAATTAAAGGGGGTGGGAGGGCCGTGGCCAGGATGTAAAATAAACAGATGAATTTTTTAAAAAAAGGATGAAAATGCATTCATTCTGGTTGTATTTTATCAAAAGTTAATCATGATGCATACTGGCAATAATCATTTGGTCTCTGGTGGGTCAGTATGAATCAGGATCTCTGAAATGAAGTTAATAGATTTGTAGCAACCAGGAACTATATTTAGACCAGTGTGAATTCTTCAAGGGAGTAGCATCCTGCTAGCTCTTCCTTCCCACATCTATAGCACATCTAGAGGCTAGTCTATACCAAAGCTCATAGTGCAGAAAAGGTTCAGACCTGGAAACAAATAATTGCCAAAATATGCCATAAGAGATGTGATGCACTGTCATGAAAGAATAAAAGGCCAGAGGAATGTAAAGGAGAATATGAGCTGTTAAACCACGCAAGCTCATTCATGGCTTCTGCTGCTAACATTTTGTTGGTCAGAGCATGTCATTGTGCTAAACCAAAAGTTGACTCAATCCACCATGAAGTCATGGCAAGGACAGGGAATGCTACTTCTGTAACCAATAGTCCCCTCTTGACCACTGGGGAGATATTCCGAGACTTCCAGAGCATGTGTGAAACTAAATGCTATCATGTGTATATATGAAAAAGTTTAATTTCTAAATTAGCTATTAAGAGAGATAAACAACTGTAGTGGATCATCTTCATCATCAGCTCGGTCGGCTCAACCAATGTCTAGTAGGCATAGTTATGTTTTTGTCTTTGGGCTGCATGCACTCCAAACAAAATCATAGCTTATTAAAAGATTATGAAGATTTTTGTCATTTTGTTTAAAAGATTTGTTTTTTTATTTTTAATTATGCGTGTGTTTGGGGGTTTATGTGCACCTGAGTGTGGTAACTTCAGATGCCACAGAGGGTATTGGATGCCCTGAAGCTGGAGTTACAGGCAGTTGTGAATTGCCTGGGTGAGTCCTTGGAACCAAACTTAGGTCCTCTGCAGGAGTGGGATGTGCTTTTAACTACTGGACCTCTCAGATCCCACCGTTTTATTTTGTTGCTTGATTGCACAGTTGCGGAGTGTGAGCTCTGTAGATGGCAATGTTGTCATATCTCAGTGTCGAAAGGTTGAACATGCTGATTAGGGCATTATTAGACACACACACCTTTAGGGCATTTTCATGGAGGATTAGTGGAGGGTAGAAGAGCCACTGTAAATGTGAGGCATACCATCTCATGGGCTGGGGTCCTGGACTGAATATAAAGGGGAAAAAAACCCTTCTGCTTAGCCCCGGCATTCCTCTTTCTGTGCTCCCTAGTCTCGCAGGATGTGAGTCAGCAGCCTCCAGCCCCTGCTGCCACAGTCTTGAGTTTCTCCCAGTGCCACAATGGACTGCATCCTAAAACTGTGAGTCAAAATAAGTCTTCCTTCCATTATTTACTACACTATCAAGAAAAGGGATTAGTGCAGTGACATACTAAAGCAGAATATTTCATCTCATGCAATGTCTCTCTCCTTATTGCCTTCGCCGTACTCTAGCCTCCTGGGCAGGTTCCAGTTCCAGTTGTAGAATGTGGTGCCTTCCTTTTTCAAGCCTTCACATCTGCTGTTCCCTTGTCCTAGCCCACTCTTCCAACTTCTCTGTTCTGGCAGCTTCTCACTGGAGTCGCCTCCCAGCCTGCCCAGCAACACAGATGCTAGCCATGCATATTAGCTCCTTCTGCTCTGCCTGAGCTCCAGCCCGCAATTTCATCAGTCTCTGTTAACAAGGCTCTGTTACAAACCTTTTCTTATTTAATTGCCTATCTCTCCCTAGACTGATCTTCCTGAGGTTGGGAATCTCATGCCATTTCACTGTCCTGTCTCCAGCACCTAATGTGCCTCGCATATAGGAGTACACATTTCGTTTTTATTCAATGAGCATGTATGCAGATCAGAAAAGAATTAAGGGTACGGTGCAAGAAATTTCTTTTGAGAAGTCTACTGTACAGAAATGCCTTAAAGTCTTATGAAAATGTGATATATGTACAGCCCATGCATTTTCCAAAGGCTTCTCTGCTTTCTGCTGTTTATTTTCATTATACCAATCTTTCTTTTGTTGGGCTTTTATGCTCCACAAACTACATTTCAAGACAGCCTGCAGGTTCCCCATGTAGTCAGAAGAGAGACTTTTTTCCTGTGGCTATAATAAGACAGAACCTGATTGCTAATGTTTGCAGCAATTCAAAGGCTATATCCTGAATAATGATCAGCTCTTATGGCTGACTGGATGCCAAGGACAACAGCATGTCCCCCAAGGGGGGGTGGTGGGTTCCCTCTTTTTAGGCTACAGTGCTCCAAGTTATTTGTTTATGGCCAGAAGACTAATTGTTAATCAATGTGTTTCTGAGTGAAAAAGGGGCCCAGATGCTACATGCTAATTTCCTTTGTGAGCGTGTGTCAATTTATGCAGCTCTAGCTTGAAGGCTGGAAGAGTCAATCAGTCACACCTGACTAGTTGTTCTGCATGAAAATATGAACAATAATGTTTTCTCTCTGGAATTTGAGGAAGAAAATCTCATTAGAACAGAAAAGCAGTCCTAGTTCCCAGTGAAGGGCACAGAAGGCCAATTGAGAAGGTTTAGAAAGTGACTGGCTTGCTGGTGTGAAGTAGGGGTGGGCTGTTGGGGGAGGGGAAGTACTGGAAGAGACCCTGCTCTTCCAGGGTCCCAGCATATGGATTTGTTTACTTCAGGAGGAAATTACCAGCTGTGGCCTGCACGCTTGCATCTCATTGAAGATTTTGATGATGAAAAAAAGTTTGTTTTTTTTTCTAATGAGAAATTAGATTCAAGTTGTATAGGCTTAAAATGTTGATGCTAGTAATTGGCTAGATTTGAGGATATAGGATTTCACAATTAGATTCTCATTTAAGAAAAAGCACTGTGCTTTATTTAGAAAATTAGTTATTAGTCAAAATGGATTTGCTTATGAGGCCTAGACTATTTGGATTCATTTCACGTCAATATTTTCTAGGAGCTAGATTCTTAAACTGAAAGAGAAACATAAGCAAACATAATAACATATTTAATGAACTGTTCAAACAACCAGGAAAATCCCATCCTGGCCAAACCATAAAACAGAAATTGCTACTGAAGGAGTCGAATGATTTCCATTTCCCCCCAAAGTCGCAATCATTGTAGGTAATCATTTACAGAGTAAGGCATTTACTTATTTTTTATTTTCTGATTTTCTTCTTGTATAATCCCAGCTTTCTTAAAAATTTTCCCTGACTTTTCTGACTAACTTAAAGCTATGATTGGCAACATGGAATCAGTTTTTTTCTCAAATGAGATAAAAATCCCTTTGGGTTGAGTATGTGTGATATGGGAGTCCCCTCTGCGTGCTGAATAAATTAATTAATGAATAAAGAAACTGCTTTGGACCTATAGCAAGGCAGAACTTAGGTAGGCAGGGAAAGCTAGGCAGAATGCTGGGAGAAAGGAGGCGGAGTCAGAGAGAAGCCATGGAGCCACCAGAGACAGACGCTAGGAACTTTAGCCAGTAAGCAACTGTCATGTGGTGATACAGAAATGGGTTAAATAAATATGTAAGAGTTAGTCAATAAGAAGCTAGAGCTAATGGGCCAAGCAGTGTTTTAATTAATATAGTTTCTGTGTGGTTACTTTGGTTCTCAGTAGCCGGAACAAACAAGTGCCCTCCTTTCTACATATGTGTGTTCATGTATGTGTTGGGATACTAAAACAAACATTTTTGAAGAGAGTTTGGAAATTACACTTTAAAGGCCTGAACAGGGATGTGGAGAACTTTTTTTTTTAAGGTTGGATATTTATTTAGTGGGTTATGGAGGGGGGAGGGGAGAATGGGGAAGAGCAGAGAGAGAGAGAGAGAGAGAGAGAGAGAGAGAGAGAGGGAGGGAGAAGAGGGGGGAGAGGAGAGGAGAAGCTACCTCTTTGGGAGAGAGGGAAAGGAGCGAACTCTTCAGATTTATAATTAGTTCCTTCCAAATTGTATATACCTCATTCTTTGTGTTGTGACCCTTTATTTCTCAATGATTTCAATGTTGCCTTGAAATTCTCAACAGAAGTGTTTGAATGTGATAAGGGCCTTGGGGTCTTTTCCTTTGCACATTTTGTCACCTATTGGATGTTGGCTGAGACTTCTGTCCCGCCAAGTCCTATGGTTGTTCAGCCCCAAAGAAACACACAGAGGCCTACATTAATTATAAACTGGTTGGCCTATTAGCTCAGGCTTCTTATTAGCTCGTTCTTACATCTTACATTAACCCATTATTCTTATCTGTGTTAGCCACGTGGCTTGGTACCTTTTATCAGTGAGACATTCTCATCTTGCTTTCTCTCTGTCTGGGTGATGACTGCAGACTGACCTTTCCTCTTCCCAGAATTCTCCTGTTCTTGTCTCTACTTTCTGCCTGGTTGCCCCACCTATACTTCCTACCTGGCTACTGGCCAATCAATGTTTTATTAAAAATAATACAAGTGACAGGATAAAAGATCATTGTCCCACAGCAATTGGAGAGGGAACAACCCAAAAGGTGTGACTTGTTCAATAGTCAGATAGAGAAGACTGTACAGGGAAGAGCCTGGGTAAGGAGGCAGGGTGTTTCAGAAGACAGAATCTATAGGTTATATAGATATGAGACAGTTTATTAGGGTTAGGAATTCTTGTGGTTATAGAGGTGAAGGAGTTCCACAGCAGGTCTCCTGCAAGATGGAGACTTGAGGGTGTCTGAAAGGCCCTGAATCTTACAGTGAAACTATCAGTTTGAGGCCAAAGTCACTAAAAATTGATGGTGAGGAGGTGCATGGGAAGCTATTCATATATATTCTAGTATTTAAAGGCCAGAGAACATGGAGCCCTAATGTCCAAAGGCAGGAAAGAAAAGGATATCCAAGGTTTAGGAGAAAGAGGTAACATCTCCTCTCTTCTGTGTCTAGGTGCCCAGATTTTTGTATAATATCTTCTTAAATTAAAGGTATATCTCTACGTCATTCATTCACAAATCTCTGGAAACAACCTTACAGACATACCCATAAACAGTGCCTTACCAGTTCTCTTGGTATTTTTAGTCACCTTGACACCTAAGGTTCATGCCACACAAGAAAGTGATGAAAGTGGATGTCACAGTCTGTATGTAGTGGGTGAAAAGAACTAGAAGGAAATGTGCTGGAAGATGAGAAGTGGCTTTTCCATACGGCATTTCCAGAGTCTCAGGAAGAAGTCCTGGAAAGGCATTTTCATGGTAGCTGATCTGGTGACCATGCTTTCACACACACCCGGCGCCACTTTTTCCAGGCTTTTCTCTTCACTAGTGACACTGCTGGCACCCTTCCCTTAGAGCTCTTGTAAGCCCCACCACTCCCTGGGAATTTCCAGTACTTTAGCTAATAGGGAGAAGCACACATGGTCAGCAATAGTTGGAAAAGTTCAGTTTGTCATCCCCCACAACCAGGTGGGCCATATCTCTACAAATCTAAGTCAAACCTACATTCTGTCGAGCATCAAGAACTTGGAGAAGCCAGTCCTGAGATAGGGAACCTGTTCCTTTAAGCTCAGTGACTCAGTTCTTCCCAGTTTCTTAGGCTTTCCAATATTCTCTAAGAGTTCAAAATAGACTTAACAATATTCTGAATGTGTTACAGTTTATGAACTAAAAGGTTCATGCTTTGAAGGCTTGGTTCACAGCTAGGTGTTTTTAGAGAGGTGACTATATCATCAGGGCTGACCTAATGAATGAAATAGTTCATTGTTGAGGTCAGAGTTAAATGGGCTTTTAGGGGGGGTGGGTATGTGACAGGAGGAAGTATATGATTGAAGGGACTCTGGGTCTTTTACGGTACTCTCTCTGCCTTTTCTGTGCCCTGAGCCGAGACACTAATCCACCCCATGGTCCTTATCATCATGACATTCTGCCTCACTGCACAGGTTGAGGAGCTACAGAGCCAAGTGACTGTGAACTCAAACTATGAGGCAAAATAAAAGCTTCTGACTTTGAAATCATTTCCCTCAGGCATTTGTCAGCTCAATGAAAAGAATAAGAAACACAAGAAGGGCGAAACCTTTCAGACAGTGTAGGCCCCACTGTCTTTTGTAAAGGGAATGAAACACAACATCAAATAGAATTAATTCTGTGTCTAGATTCTGGGTATGCTAGATTCTTCTCTCTCATTCATACCTCTGGTTCTTCCAGATAGAAATTATTTCTTTTGAGATTTAAAAAATTGTGTGCATACATGCCTAGCTGCCTGCATGTGTGCGTGTGTGTGTGCCAATGGTGTGTGTATGCAGGGCAGAGGACAACTTGCAGAAGGTGGTTCTCTCCTTCCACTAGGTGGTTTCTAGGGCTAGGACTCTGATTCTGAAGCTTGGTTGCCCGCTCCTTTTCCTGTTGAGCCACCTCACTAGCCTGAGAAATTATTTCTCCCGTCCAAGTACAAACCGGATCTAGCCCTGCTTAGCTTCCAAGATCAGATTCGGTCTGGCAAGTTCAAGGTGATATGGCCATAGATGGGAAATTATTTCCAATACCCCTTCAGTGATTATAAAAGCCCTAGGGCAGCCCTGGGTTTGATCCTCAGTGTAACGAAACAACAGCATGCAAAACCCAGGGAATATTCGGCTGACTAAGTTTGCATAGCTACCCCAGAATGTGTACTACTGGGATGAACCCTTCAGTGTTAATCATCGATTCCTAGATTATAGCTGAAAATAAATTTTCACCTACTGACTTAACAGTTCTTTTAGTGCGTGCGTGCGTGCGTGCGTGCGTGCGTGTGTGTGTGTGTGTGTGTGTGTTGCTGTGGATCGAACCCATGGCCTTGCATATGCTTGGCAAGTACTGTAGCACCGAACTATATCCTCATTTGGACTTTTCATGATATCCTCTCTCCCTACAAGGGAGTATAAAACTTCTTAAAGGAAGTGAAATAGCTCACTAAAACGATTCCATCTCAGAGTAAAGGAATGTGTATGTGATTGAGAAGCTAAGGATGGGACTCTGCAAATGACATTTCTGAGTTGCTAGCTGTCCCCGTTAGGCTTTATGTAGAAGAGCACTAGAGATCATAGGGCTGAACAAAGGACAAAAGACTTTGTCTTAGATCTATTGTTGTGAAGAGACAGACACTATGACCAAGGTAACTCTTATAAAGGAAACCATTGAACGGGGGCTTGCTTATAGTTTCAGAGGGTTAGTCCATTTCATCATGATGGGGAGCATGGTGGCAGGCAGGCAGGAAGGCATGACTCTGGAGAAGTAGCTAAGTGTTCTACATCTTAATCAACAGGTTGAGGAAGATAACTTGGCGTGGGTTTTTGAAACCCAAAGCTCATCCCTAGTGACATACTTCCTCCAACACGTCCATACCTACATCACCTACTACTAGTAGGTAACACCTACTAATCCTTCTAATTCTTTAAAAGAATTCTGCTCCCTGGTGACTAAGAATTCAAATTTATGAGCCAACGGGGGTCATTCTTATTCAAACTACCTCAGAATTCTTCCTTACAGCCTACTGTATCTATTAAATGGCCTTTGATTTTGTCAGCAGTAGTTGGTTCCACTAGTAATTGGTTCCAATTTTTCAGGAGGTATTTTTATTAACATATATTAAATGTGCAGGGGTGTTCATTATGACATTAACATACATGTATATGATATACTTTGCTGTATATATTCATCCTCCATTACTCCTTTAGTGTCATGTCTTTTTCCTCCTAGCTCCCACATGTGGGAGAAAACATATTTGTTTTTGTGGGACTGACTTAATTCACGTAACACAATGGTATTCAGTTGCATCTGTTTTTCAAAATTAAAAATAGTACTTCTAAGTTTTTTCCTTTTAGCTTTTCTAGAGTTGACCTTTCAAGGACTTCTCAGAGGTACAGGTCTCAGTACTACAAAATCTTCTCCATACCTTCTGAGGCACCAAACAGCAGTCAAACAGATCTCTTCCCGAGGTCTGTCCAGCCTTCCTTTGATCTTCTAACTATAGAAGATAGTTATTTTTCCCTTTGTTTCACAGCCCCTGGGTTGGTACCTGCCTCCTGCAGTTTAACATAGCTGGCTATTTGGTTTGTCACTTAAAACAATTGGCATGTTTTCTGTATTCTGATGGAATCTTGAACAGTGTAGTCAGTGTTTAAAAGTAAGAACAGAAGCAGGGAAACATTCTAGGAGTTTGACAGAGATCTTCAATCCAAAGGTGGGCCGAGAGGTAACTGCTCTAGAGTATGACAGTTTTGAATAGCCCGGGATCCAAAATGAAAAGCCCGCTTCAAGTAATTAGGAGATTTCCCTCCAAATCTAATTATCCCAATGACCTGACAGCAGGCATTGGAGAAGCAAGTCACTAAGTATTTGGGAGTGACAGACAGTGGGTAAACTGGTCTCCACAGATGGTTTCAACAGTCCTTTCCCTTGCACCACATACATACCACTGTAAGATTCATTTTCCCCTCCTCGTCTAATCTGCTGCATATCTGGCTTTATGTTGACAATCTTGGATTCTTTTTAGTTTAGTCATTGCCTTAGTTTTATTTCTGGCTGTGATGACAAACTCCCCTAACAAAGCTTCAGGGAAGAAAGAAAGAATGCATGAATGCGTGCATGCTTGCTAGCGCTTATCTGGTTCTTCCCTTAACTCTGTCCAGGGTGCAGTCCATGAAATGGTGTTGTCCACATTCAGGGTGGGGCCTTCCCACCTCACTTAAGCCTATTAAGAAAATCCTTCCCAGGCATGCTCACCGGCTAACACAAGCCAGACAGGTCCTTATTGAGTGATTAGAGATTGTTTCAAGTTAACAATAAAAACTACCCATCACAAAGAGCCCTGTGCCACACCATGCGGCTGGTAGGGAGTGGGCAGGACTCAACCAGGAGCCATGTGTTGGGGGTGAGTGGGTGAGTGGGTTGGACACCATTACGGTGAGCCGAGCGAGTACAGGGTAAGGAGGTGTATTAGGATTCAGGCATTATGCTGGCCCCTTTCACCTGGCAAGAGAAACCCAGGCAGTACCCTGGCCAACACAGGGTCCTTTGGCGGCTACATCACTACGTAGTCTCTATGCAGATGCAAAGGGCCCTTTAAGAGACAAGCTCCGCCCACTCCCACTCTTTCCCACTGCTCTTGTGAAGAGCTGGTCTTTGCCTCTTCTTCCTCTCTGTATTTCTCTCTCTCTTCCCTCCCCCATTCCCTTTATCTCAATAAAACTCCCACATAAACTCTGCCTGCATGGCATGTTTGTCCCTCACCCGCCGTGGGCTCTCACTCTCATGGATTATTAAAATTTGCTGCGGATCCCAGGCGGTGGCAGAAACGCTGCAGGTCCCCAAGTGGTGGTAGCGGGCCATGTGGCGGCAGGCAGCGGGCCCTGAGAGCAGCCAGTCCCAGGCAGGGGTGGCTGCAGGTCCCTGAGCTGTGGCTGGTCCCGGGCAGGGAGACACCCGGCAGTGGGCAACACAAGACCATGCCGCAGGTCTCCGAAGGTGGCCGGTCCCCTGCAGCGGACGAGAGACAGACGGATAGGCATACCATGCAGAGTGAGGTTGGATATTTATTAGTGGTTATGGAAGGTGAGGGAGAAGGGGAGAAGAAGGGGGGGAGAGAAAGGAGAGACAGAAGCTGCCTCTTGGAGAGCTCAGGCTGGAAGCTGAATATCAGCCTGCCTCAGCGGATAGGGGAGGGAGTGGGCGTGGCTTGTCTCTTAAAGAGACAGGACAATCATTACACACCTGCTGTGTGGCCCCTCGACCTGCCAAGGTCTCTCTCCTGCCAGCCATTTTACAAGGTGGAAGAGAGGGAAGTGGAGCTGTTCA
The DNA here is from genome assembly GCA_004026605.1 of Ondatra zibethicus. Classification (NCBI taxonomy): domain Eukaryota; kingdom Metazoa; phylum Chordata; class Mammalia; order Rodentia; family Cricetidae; genus Ondatra; species Ondatra zibethicus. Next base: position 73,253 of record PVIU01005486.1, on the reverse strand, counting down.
GGCCTAAGAAGAAAGGCAGATCTGAAGAGGTGAGGGTGGCAAGGGACAGGCTAATATGAATGGCCTACTTGCCTCATGAGCCCAAGGTCATGTCTAGGCCTGAGCCACTGCCAGGGTCCAGTATTGATCCGAGTTCCAAAGCAGCTAAGGGACTGAGTTGCTGTCTGTCTGTGACAGAGTCCCGTAGTCTGGGCTGCCACCACCGCCTGGGGCAATGTTGGTGTCTGAAGGCTGTGCTGCAGTGGGGGCCATGATGATCTGAGTGGCCTGTCTGGGGACCTGGTGTCATCTGGGCCAGGGCTGCTGCTGAGGGCTATGTCTGGGTCCATGGCCCTACCAAGGGTCTGTGTTGCTGTCCTAGCTCCTGATACCATCGAAGGCCATGCCAGTGCCATAGGTATGGGTTACCACCTGAGGCCATATTGGTGTCTGAGGGCCATGCTGCTGTGGAGTCCATGCTGAACCAAGTGACGTGGGCTGACACCTGGCTATGGTGACATAGGAGTTCTGGCTGCAGCCTAGGACCATGTCTGGGTCCATGGTCCTACCACTGTCTGGGTCTGTACTGATGTCTGTGGCCCAGGGTGCCACCAAAGGCCACATGGATTTCTGGGTCTAGGCTGAAACCTGTGGTCATGCAGGTGTCCAGGGGTCATGCCGCTGCCAGAGTCATGCTGATCTAAGTGGCCTGCACTGACACCTGGGGCCATGGTGTCTCCCAGTCCAGGATTGTTGCCCAGGGCCATACCTGGGTCCTTGGTTCTGTGGCAGCTAGGACCTGTGCTGATGTCCATGGCCTGTGTTATCAGGGGTTACAGCAACCATGCCTGTTGAAATCCGAGGGCCATACTGAGTTGGCCACGACCCCCACTGGCCCTGCCCCTCACTGGATACTGAAGCAGGAGAGCTGTTCCCCTCCGCTGCAATCAGGAATGATGTCTCACCCGTCACCATGGGCATGCATCTTAACCTCTTGTCAGGGACTCCAGTGAGCTGGCCCTGCCGGTCTAAGAGCAACATTGCTGACCCTGCCCTTCCTCATTTGACATGTGGTGGCAGGGTGAGGAAAAGATGCCTCCCCCAACCCCTTGCTACCTGCGGCAGGTGAGAGGACTATCCCTGGGATCATGAGAGCTGGAGAACTAGCCCTGTCCCTCACCCGCTGCAGCACTGCAGACAGCAGGCTCTGCACCCCACCTGGGCAGCACACTAGAGCTCTTGTCGGGGTGCAGGTGAGCCAGCGCTGAGGGCCTGAGAGCAGAGCTGACCCTTTCCACTCCTCATATGCTCCGTAGAGCAATTGAGAGGGCTCTGCACCTTACCTGGGCAAGACGAGAACTAGCCCTGCTTGGTTTGAGTGTGGGTTAACCAGACCCAGGGGCCTGAGAGCAAGAGAACTGGCCCTGCTCCTTGCTGCAGGCTGCGTTGGGTGGGTTGGCTGAGGCAGTGCTGGTAGCTCACCTGGGTGGTGACAATGGGGGAAAGTTAGCACCCAGGTCCAGAACCAAGGTTATGAGTTGGCCCACCCCAACATCCACCTCATCTATGAACTGTTGGAGCATGAGAAGGATGAACCTACAGATCCAAAACTGCAGGATTCTTACAACACAGGACAACACAACAAGAGGATATCCAAGAGGACCTTCAGAGAGAGCCCATTATTGAGTAGCAGAAGTGAGCCTTGAACCAGACCAGTGATTCATGGGAGTGAACACTTGCAAGAGAAGATGAAAGGACTAAAGGGTGAATTGTATGACAGACCAGGCCGCACTACAGCTTCCACGATGAGATTCTTCTCCTTTTTTGTTTGGTTTTGTTTTGCTGATGTGGGATTCCCGTCTGTGTGCTATGAATGTTTTATTACCATTGATTAATAAAGAAGCTACTTTGGCCTATGGCAGGGCAGAATATAGCAAGGCAGGAAATCCAAGCAGAAACAGAGGAGGAAAGAAGGTGGAGCCAGGGAGACGCCATGTAGCTGCTGAAGGAGAAAGATGCTAGAACCTTACCTGTAATCCAGAGCCTTGTGGTAAAATATAAAATAATAGAAATGGGTTAATTTAAGATGTAAGAGTTAGCTAGGCATATGCCTGAGCTATTTGCCAGGAAGTGTTGTAATTAATATAGTTTCTGTGTCTGGGAGGCCAGGAAACAGAATTGCAGTCTCTGTTTACATTTTGCTTTGCTTTTGCTTTTGAATTTTGTTTTGGTTGGGGGGGGAGGTTGCAAAGGCAGAGTGCAGATGCGGGGGGGGGGACAGATAGGGAGATGGGTGGGATCAGGATGCATAATGTAAAATCCACAAAGAATCAATAAAAGTTTGAAAACAGCTGGGCAGTGGTGGTGCATGCCTTTAATCCCAGCACTTGGGAGGTAGAGGCAGGCAGATCTTTGTGAGTTCAAGGCCAGCCTGGTCTACAGAGCTAGTTTCAGGACAGGCTCCAAAGCTACAGAGAAACCCTGTCTTGAAAAAAAAAAGTTTGAAAACAAAGAACAAAACAAAACCTGCTCATCACTGTCACCAAGAATACTGGAAATTAAGGCATCCTCCTCTTAGTATATTTTCTTCTCATATGTACTCATATAACTCACAGTTACTGTACTGTGAGACACCACACTGAGAAGCCGTGTGAAGGAGAGCTGAGGTATATGGGTTAATGCTGCTTGCTGAGAAGCCACTAGACACCCAGAATTTACCAAGGAAGTCAAATAACTGCATCTCCAGATAACATATGGGGCAGAAGAACCGCTCACTGAAGTACTAATGAAAGAAAATGGCATTGCCATTGCTTTAAGCCACCAGATTTCAGAGTGGTTTGTATGCAAACAGAGAGAACTGTAACAGACAGAGAGCCCCGTTCCCAGATATGGGGCAGCTATGGTCACCGAGAAGAAACGTGGCCCTGCATTCCTAAGGGGTGGTCCAAGTAGCTGAGAAAGAATGTTAACACTGGCATCAAAGTGTTTGGTTTAGGCTATTACAACAACGGGAAAATTTGATAATACCATCAAAGTTTAAGAAGGTCCTAAAGTCTTTCACTGGGCTCCGTGGGAGATGGGAGGTGAAGCCTTTAGACACCGAATGGAGGGAGGCAGCAAAGATAATAGGCTGAATTGTCTGTACAGACACTGATAGGAAGTCCTGGAATGAATGAAGACAGAACGGAGGGTGGGGCAGGAGTTAGAGAGCAAATGGCGACTAGTGACAAAGTGCCACTGACAGTGAGAGCCAGAAAGAGGAGGTGAGAAACTCGCCGGGGCTGGCTTGTTTGTGGAGAGAAGATCCACGAGAAATCCTGGTAGCAGGAGGGTAGAGACATTTACCATAGGTTGCTTAGTGTCTAGTAGTTATTATAAACGTTTGTGGCTTCTTAGAGTATGCTCTACTGAAATTACTATAAAATGGAAATAGAAATGAAACATTCACTGAAAAATATTTTTATGGATAGAAAAGAGGGCAGTAGTGAGTCAGACCAAATGTTAATTTGCCTCCCTTCTTTTTCTTTAGAAAAAAAAAACCTTTTTATTTCTTCTTTCTGGATTTCACATCATACACCCCCATCCCATTCATTCCCCCATCCATTAGTATCCATCCCCTCTGCCCTTGCAACCTCTCCCATGCAAAATAAAATAAACATTTAGACACAAACAACAAAAAAAACCAAAACTAACAAACCAAACCAAACCAAATTTTGGTGTGGAAGCAGTTGTGTCGTCCAGTGAGTCGCAGAGCACACCCTTCAGTCCATACAGCCTTGCTTGCAAGTGTTGGTTGCAATGAGTCATTGGTCTGGTTTGAGGCCTCTGGCTTCTGCTCCATTATTGATACTGGCCCTCACTGGGACTCCTCTAGTCTATTCTGTTGTTGCCTGTGTCGTGGAAATCCTGCAGCCTTGAATCTGAAGAGCTGGCCCCTTCACAGGTTCCAGCAGTCCATAGATGGAGTGGATGCTGGGGTGGGCCTAGCTCTGGGCCTGAGTGATAGGTGGGTCGGTCAGCCTGTCTGCTTCCTCTTGTCACCACCTGGCGCGCTCTCCAGCACTGCCCCAGCTAGCTTACTCAATAAAGCAGGCAGCAAGGGGGAGGGGCAGTTCTACTCTCAGGTCCTCAGCCCTGGTTCACCTACACCCAGACCACCAGGGCTAGCTCTACTGTTTTGCCCAAGTGTGGTGGTGGGGGGCCCACTCTCCCGAGTGCTGTCGTTGATGAGGGTCAGTTCAACTCCCCCACTCAAAAGCCCCCAAGGCCAGTTCTCCTGCCTGCTGCAAGTAGCAAGGGGAGAGACGGAGGTCCATCTTTCCCTCATCTATGCTACCACATGGCCTATGGGAGGGCGGGGCCAGCTTTCCTGCTCTCACACCCTCAGGGCTGGTTCACCTACGCCCCCAGCAACAGGGTCAGCTCTACCGTGCTGCAGCCAGTGAGCCTTAGAACAGGCAGGGAAGGATGGGGGAGGGGGAGGGCCTCTCTCTCTCTCTCTCTCTCTCTCTCTCTCTCATGACACCTCGCGACGGACAGATAGTGGTTGCCTCAGTCCTTAACACATCAGGTTTTGGTTCTTTAATTCATTAGTACAGTATGAGATGTTCCGTTCTACCCCCTTCCAGGAATTGTGTATGTGTCCAGAAGGAACAGAGGGACTTGTATTCATAAACAAAATAGTATGGTATTAAAAGCAGCTCAGTAGTTTGGGTAGTTTGGGCATGTAGATTCATGGTAGAGTGTTTGCTTGGCATACATGGGTTTGACCCCCCCAGAATAGAAAATAAAAGAGGAAAAGAAAACCCAGATCAAGGTGTTTAATAAGAAAATATTCAGGATACTATATAAAAAGAATTAAAGTATCACAAGCAGAACGTTGGGATTAAACATCTGTGGAATAAAGTTTTAAGGATCTAGTTTGTTGATTGTTTTTTTTTTGTAAAACATAATCTAGAGTTTCTTTGCTTTGGAGATAGCTGTTTCCCCCTCAATTAGATGGAGGAAGAAGGGCTGTATTTCCAACCTGGACAGCGACAAGGTAAAAAATGTATTAGTGATACTCAGCAAGAGCCAGAAATCTTAGCAAGAACTGGGCAGGAATCAGGGGTTCCTAGGACTCCGCAGACATTGGGACATGGCATGGACTTCCTCACAAGATTGGTAAGGATTGAGCCAAGCTCTTCCAAATCCAAAGAAAAGAAGTAAAGAACAATTGCACTATTTTCCTCAAATGGACCCCAAGAGAGAATTAGACTACAGTGGACTATGGGCATAAATTGTATGCAACAAATTCTTCCCTGTAGCTTCTGTTCCTGAAGTGCCCTCTAACATGGAATCTACTCTCAACTCTCTGTGGAAGAATTGAGACAGGTATTACTAAAATTATTTTCTGTGTTCTAGAATTCAAATGGAGAACGCCAGTTGCAATAACAGGTTTTTAAATATATTATCTCAAATCAGGTACCTTCTGAAAGTCAGACAAAACTTTAGGAAAAAAAAAAAGCTTTGGTAGTATGGTAAAAACCCTAACTAGTGGGAGATTCCTTTCACCTTTCAATTTCGGGGGTACTTTCAGAGTCACAGAATCTAGTCCCTTTATTTTACTGCTTATGAAAATAAGCACTGGAAAGTGAGATTTAAAAAATCCACAATTAAGAGTTTGCTGGGATAGGAATGGAGAGATGGCTCAGCAGTAAAAAGCTCTGGCTGCTCTTCCAGAGGACCACTTTGGTCCTTAGCATCCTTGGGCAGTCCTTATCTGCCTGTAGCTCCAGCTCCAGTGTATCTGGTGCCCTCTTCTGGCCTCTGTGGGCACCTGCATGCATGTGCATTTAATCACCCTCCCCCTAAACAAACACACAATTAGAAACAAAATAGCGATTTTTTAAAAAAAAAAGCTTGCTGGGCAGTGGTGATATACACCTTTAATCCCCGCACTCAGCAGGCAGAGACAGGCGAATCGCTGTGAGTTCGAGGCCAGCCTGGTCTAGAGAGCGAGTTCCAGGACAGGCACCGCTACACAGAGAAACCCTGTCTCAAAAAAAAAAAAAGTTTGTTGGTGGCGGGGAAGTGACTGAGTTCGTGAAGTGCCTGCCACACAAGCAGGAGAACTTGAGTTCAGGTCCCCAGAATCCACATAAAAAGCTGGAGGTGGCAGCATGCTCCCGTAACCTCAGCTTCAGAGTAGGGGGAGAGACAGAGAATTGCTGAAGAATTGGTCAGCCAGGCTAGCTGAATTGATGAGCTTGGTTCACTGAGAGACCTTGTCTCAAAAAATAAAGGTGGAGAGCGAAGGAAGACAGTGTTGACCCTAGCCTCCACATGCATGTGCGCAAACAGTACACATGCAACACATATGTAATATGTGCATGCGTGCGCGCACACACGCCACACACACTCACACTTCCCTGGGTAGCAGAGTTGTAAGGGGCAGTTTAAGAAAATCTTAAAGCCCTTCTGAGAGAGAATTTCATGATTTGTGGTAAGTTACACTTCTATATTCCTCAACAGTCTGCCCCTCCTACTTATAGCACCCGCCTCTTGGTTCCTGACGTTTTGTCTCCTTTTGCTTCCGTAGCCTGAAGTAATAGAGCAGCACAGAGCTCTGAAGGACACACATGAGAAATCCTCTTTTCTGGTGGTAAGTTTTGGAGTTGTTGTCACAGGCTGCCATCACTTATTCAGATGGTTACTGCTTTTCTCTACCTTGCAGACAGTTGTCTTGAAAGGAAGTGAGTGTATTATCCATTGCTCTGCGCAGAAACAACATGTCTGTTTTGAGCTCCTAATTTGTAATGTCGCTGACAATATTAAATATATTGCCAATATATTTAAACATACTATTAACTATATTATATTTAAATATAAGCTATTCGTTTTCTATAGGCCTGGGTGGCACATCTAAATGTATCTAAACAACCTGGAAAACTAAAACATCAGAGCCAGGGGACTGCCAGGGGACTGTGGTTCATCCTCTTACCTTATCACTAATCAGTGCAGGAAGAACTTCTAAGTTGGTGGCTTTTGGATTGTAGCCCAAAACTTCAATTTCTATTTCAGCAGTGCAGAATGAAGTCTTCATTCTGTATTGCTCATCTTTTACAGGAAGTGTTCAGTAGTCAAAGAGGTTGAATGGAGTACTTGTTGGTGGTGATTTATGTCATTAGTGTCACCCACTGTATGCTATTAAAGTGAGTCAGCTTGAGATGAGGTAATGGCAACCCCAGAATTGGATTTTGTAATTAGAGAGTCATCATTTGGCTGAATATGCTGTATATCTGCCCTGTGATTCATACACCATTGCAAAGCAAGTCCTAAATGCCAGACTTAGGTTAATTATTTATGGTGCTGACAGTCATAAGGCCTTATGCATGCTAAGCATGTGTTCTAACACTGATTCTACTTCCAGCCCCTGGATTGAATATAATTTTTGAGCTTTGAGAATTTCTATATTTCCCTAGACACGGATCATTGTTTTGTCCACAATCAGAGGGAGATTCACTTTCATCATTATAACCTTAAAATGTTATTGGTTCATAAACAGTTCTCATATTGTAACTCAGAAAACAACCCTGAGTGAATTCTCTATGTGTAAAAGGTCTTCTTAAAGTGAAGTTTATATTCGGCACCGCACAAGTAAACAAATAAATGAAAATACACCTATCTGCCGTACTTAAAACTGATTGGAGAAAGCTTTGTGTTTCGGATATTGATGTGGGATAAGTCCAAGAGTTAAGACCACAGTTTCTTCATGTCAGCATTAGGCAGGCAGCCATAAAATCTCTCTGAAGTAACTTCAGCAGAAGCAAGATGCTTTCTGTATATATTTTAAAAAGTTCACAAAGACTACATTACATGGGAATGGTGAGTGTAACCTGAGTGGTAACCCTATCCTAACACAGGCCATGTCTGATCTTACCTGGCCAAGGGCACCCCAAGTTCAGAGACCACTTTCCCCACAAATATTTGGATTAGCTACTCTCCGTTTAGGATTTTGTTAACAGAACATGCCCCTGTTCAGATAAAGTAGTCCTTACAGCTTAATGCATGCCACCATGAGCTATTGCCACGGAGCTGGGTAAAGACCCCAGGTGGAGGGTAGTCACTGAAAAAAACAAAGGACGGTACCTGTCATTCCTCCCCACTTCATCTATATGTTTCCTATTGCCTCTGTGAGCTGAAAACTAGTTTTGGCTATGTGCTATGGTTGCAAAGCTTGGGTCTGGAACCCTGACTAGGGGTGATGAGTTGATGCAGAAATCATGGACACATGTGGAAAACATCTGGAGTCGGGGGCACTATGGATGCTGTGGTGGAGGTGCACCTACTTCCTCTACATCCTGTGACCTCAGCAGTGTTTGTTATATACAGCAGTGGAGGCGTGGGTAGGAGGAGGGGAGTATTGTTAGCTAGAGTCAGTGGGATGTCTCTGTAGATGAGCAATCTCAAGTCCTAGACATCCACGAGGAGGAAGCTGTGGTTGCTAGTTTTTGCATACACTAATCAATAATTTGTAAATGCTCATACTTGGACTAGAGGAAGAAGATTTTGTCCATCCTGAGCCGGACCCATATGGAGATAGGTTTTGCCAGTTTCCCATGTGCCCAAGGAGTTCGTCATGGTTGTGCCTATGCCAACAATACACATTCACTCGGGACTTCATTCAGTTTGGGCTTACAACTGTTTGCAAAGTTTCTTTGGACAAGAGAAAATATAGTGATGAAGAGAATGGATTCCAAAGCCAAGCTTCTTAGCTTCAAATTCTGGCCCTGCTGCTTAATTAGTTGTGTTGCCAACTAATTTCTTAATTTCTCTGTGTCTCATTTGGTAAACAAAGGGCATAAAATGGATTCCGACTCCTAGCAAATGGCACTTAGACATTAACTGCAACTGTGACTTCAATTCTGTCCGTGAGGACCGTGCTCATCAAGTTTTATCAAGATGCTCAGTTGTCAGGGTCTCTCAAAAGCCCACCACAGAAACTACTACGTGGTCTCTTACAGGGCTGTGAGGGTGGAAGGGGCATGGGTGAGCCTTGGGATGGCAATGCCTCCTCTCACCTGAGTAGGGTCAGGGCAAGCCTGGAAGTTCCTAACATGAATTCGGGGCTGAAGCCCTAACTGCTGGCCAGAGTTAGGCTTCCAGAAGGGCACAATATGGACTTTCATATTATTTCTTGCATGAAGACAGAGTGTTGAGCCTGCAGAATTCAGTCATGGGGAATTTTCTATAAACATTTGCCATAGTAAAGACCTTTTCAATCACTTAGTCCAGTACAAGACTGAGTCATCCAAGCAAGGGTATTAGGATCCCCATTTCCACAGGGAAATGAGATTTGGATTTGGTCTGGCTGTCATGTCTGGGATGGTCGATGGGGAAACCCTGGGCCTCAGCAGTTCCTTTCTAGATACAACCTCTTTGCCGTGCTGTGGCAGATGCTGCCACCTTATTATTCACTAATCATTCCCCTTTCCTTTGTCTCCCTCACACTAGGAAAATAATAAAAAATATCCTACTTGACCTTTTAGGTAGTCATGTGACCCAGTTGTTATCAAGGGACTACCAGGAGAACTTTTCTGAGAAAGACTTCTCCCTATACATGAGTTCATTTTCTAATTACAAAATTCATGACAGACATGACTTAGGGGAGGAAACGTTTAACTTGGTTCACAGTTCCAGAGTGATTTCAGTTTGTCATGGAGCAGAAGGCATGATTTTGAGAGTGGAAGGGGGGTCGTCTCTTTACATGGCGCAGACAAAGGGGAGAAAGCACGACACGATTCCTGGGATTCTGTATCCATGAGGACTGGTCCCCAGTGACCGACTTCTTCTAGTTAGGCTCCACCTATTAAAGGGTCTACTGTCCCCTAAATAGAATCACAAGCTAGGGAACCAGATAGTTTAAACAAAACAAAACAAAAACAAAAACATGCGCCTGTGGGAAACACTTCGGATCCAAACTGTAATACTCTGTTTTCTGCATTTGGGGACACACACTAACATGCAGAAATGATGCAGCTATTTTGTTGAATAGCTGTGTGAATGGAGTTGTGTGAGAATTCTGAGTGCTTGTGAGAAAACTCCAAGAAAGCAAGAGTCTTATGACCTCAGTTTCCCCAGGACACGGAATTGTTCTTGGCATGTGTTTCATGCTCCTCCCAGGTGTAGTGGGTAGAAGTGAGTTCACTTCAGTTGTTGTTATTCATATGCCTCTATGGGAAAACATGATCTTGCCACGTGTGGCTCATCCTTGTGATTGTGTACTTCCCTCATGTGATCTTCTTAACCCTCAGAGTATAAATTGGCCGATGCTCTGAATAAAGTTGATTATTGCGTGAGACTTTTGTCCACCTTCTTTTCAGGCCCTGCTCTCCCAGGTTCACACCCCCAACTAGCACAATAAACAAGTGACACCATGGACAGGGACCTGAAGTCAGCTATGGGGACCCTCAGAGAAGGAGGTGAGTGAGAATAATGGAGCAGAAACCAGGCAGGATTTGGCCTTATGTCAAGCTTGTGTATCATTTTTTTTTTAAAGAAAAGAGGAGAACAAGAGTAATCGCCGGTTTCTAATATTTTTTTTTTTATTTTTGTGCATGGGTGTTTTGACTATGTGTATGCCTACCTGTATGAGGTGTCAGGTCCCCTGGAACTGGAGTTACAGACAGTTGTGAGCTGCCATGTGGGTGCTGGGAATTAAACCTGGGTCACCTGGAAGAACAGAGCAGCCAGTGTTCTTAACCACGGAGCCATCTCTCCAGCCCCATAATTCTTGTTTCTAGAAGAAAGAACTTTAGATGAAGAAATATGGGACAGAAATATGAGAAAGAATATTGGAGAGGTGAAAAGATCCCTGTTCAATTTTGGGTCACCTGGGCATTAATTCAGATTTATTAAAATGCTTAAGAAAGATAAAGAGGATATTAATCATGAGGAAGAGATGGCTAATTCCTTGAATGAATATAAAATGGATGATCAAACCTTAAAGTTGGTAAAAGAGGCAAAAAGAAATTCCCCCACCCCTTCAGGCAAAATTGAAAGTCAAAACAGCACCACTGACAGCTATGCTCAGCTCCCTTACAGGGCCTCATTTAGATATGGATCTTCCATTGACTGACCTGAAGCATGGGCTGAGGAATTTGATAATCAGTCCAATCTTGAATTCTCTCCACTTTCTGATGAGGATTTAGGAGAGCCTATGAAATACTAAGTTTACAACCTAGGTAAGCTAGGGCAGGGCAGAGAAATGGATTTCCTTTACCAATTCCTCCCCAGCCTCATGAGTTGCTCTTGGTACTTTCAGTGCAATTTCAGCAAAATCCAAGTGTTTACCTAATTATGCACTAGCCAATCTATTTAAAACTCTAGGAGGAGAGGCAGCGTTGGACAGTCCTCGGATATTATTTTGAGAGGCAAGAAAAGAATGACAGCCATTTGAATCCAGACTAAGAGGCATTTGTGTATTGTGTGGCTCCTTCGCCACCTTAAACTTACTTCTTTTCCCCCACTAAATTATCTCCCATAGGTATTAGAGCACAAGGGGGTAAGCCTTCAGAATGGATTCATTTATACCATAAGGGCCAAAAGTCCTAACTGCTTACCATACTCCTCTTGTTCAATTAGTAAATCAGGGGAGGATCTGATATCCACAATGATATGGACTTGATCCTTGCTGTGTTAGATTGCCCTTAACTAACAATCAGTTTTAAAAAGTGTTACAGAGCTCTATGGATTTTCAAATTTCATTTGCAGATTACTATAGAAGGATAGTACCTAGTTGGTGAGCTATGGGATTTTCTCATACAAACTAAATTTGTGATTATGAAACTTGTCCAACCATCTCCCATTCCACAGGCAGATACCGATTTTGTTGATGACTCATCTAATGGTATGGGGATTCATGGTTCATATATTATCAGTCTATCAATGGTTCTTTTTCCTCAGCCCACCAGGTAGAACTGGCTGCTTTGATTCATCTATTATGGCTAATTCATAAACATTTAAATACTGTTTCAGATTCTGCTTATTTCTAGCAGCAGACTGATACTCCATACACACTCTAACCTCCCTGGTTTTATTGCAGAAGGAAATTAGCAAGCTGATGCATTAACTTGCCCTATTTTTATTTTCCCAGAAGGAAACTGGGAAGGGGTATACACCTGTCATTACAGATGGATCCACTGAAACATCATGGATTCCTCTTCCAATCCTCCAGCCCTAGATTATCAAGGAAACTGTGGAAATCAACAAAAAGATAGCAAACCTCCATCCTGTTAAAGGGCAAAAAAGGAGAGTGATGTGGTGATATAGATATAATTAATTAGATGATATAGATATAATTAATTTGCATTGGTATGGATTTTGCTTTGTTGATATAAATTTAAGGTCAATTTTGTTATATGCATTTCTGATCTTGATTAAGATACTGTGATTGTGTAGTTCATTCAAAAATGTAATGTATAATTAGGAAATATAGGTTGTTAATGGATAATCATCGATAATAGTCAAGCTTGTAGTCATGTTAGATTTTCTAGATATATAGAGGTATATTTCAGTTAGATAGACATTCTTCATATCTCTCAAAGACTACAGAATATGGCATTTTAAATGTTTTAATAACTTAGGGCTTTTCATGACAATCAGACACGTCTGCTCCTGGCAGCACCAATCTACTTCAAGAGGAAGTTGGGCATCGTAGAGGCTCCTTATGGAGTTGGTTAGCTATTTGGGCAAGAAACTGCTCTTGCCTGGACTGTTGCATAAACTGGACATGAAGAACCCGCAGAGAGAGGACTGCTGAACTTGCCTAAAGGTGAGACGGTCCTTCGGGGTTCCTGTTTCATGAAAGACTCTGCCAGGCATTCTGCAGGACACAAAAGAAAGTAACTGAACTGTCTTTGAAATTTCCTGCTTCATGGAAAAGTCTGCTGGATACTATGGGCCTGTAGGCTGAAGATGGATGCCCCAATGGTACAGAAGAACTTTGGGTAACTGTCCAGGCAGCGAGATGTCTCTGTCATTTCTAGAGTTTTGGAAGTTGCTTACTTCTTGTTTACTTAGGTAATATTATATCCTTCTGGAGTCTTTGATGGAGTTGAAGAATAGATAGGTAGTTATAGTTTTCCATTGTTATGATAAAAGATAAAATAGATCTAAATATTGTAACTGTAATTCTTGCTTGATAACTGTTTTGTTATAAGTAATTTTACTATGTTAAAATGAAAGCCTTTTTTGTTTAAACAGGAAAGGGGAAATGGTGTAGGAGGTTCTTCTGCATTTGTGTTGCTTTCATTGGTTGAATAAAGAGACTGCCTTGGCCTTTTGATAGGGCAGGACTTAGATAGGCGGGGAAAAGAGAACAGAGTGCTGGGAAGAAGAGAGAGAGACAGAGAGTTGCTGTCATGAAGCTGCCAAGTCAGACACGCTGAATCTTTCCTGGTAAGCCACGACCTTGTGGTGACATCCAGATTATTAGAAATGGGTTGAAACAAGATGTGAGAGTTAGCCAATAAGAGGCTAGAGATAATGGGCCAGGCAGTAATTTAATTTATACAATTTCCGTGTAATTATTTCAGGAGTTAAACTAGCTGGGTGCCGGGAGCGCAGCCTGCTCCTCATACTACAATGTGGGAGTCCCCTCTTTGTGTTGTGATTACCATTAATGAATAAAGAACTGCTTTGAGCCTAGAGCAGGGCAGGGCAGAGCAGAGCTAGGTGGGGAGGACTGGACTGAATGCTGGGAGAAAGAGGGGTGGAGTCATGGAGACACCATGGAGCCGTCAGAGTCAGACATGCCGAATCATTGCCAGTAAGCCACTACCACGTGGTGATATACAGATTAATAGAAATGGATTGAATTAATATGTAAGAGTTAGCCAATAAGAAGCTAGAGCTAATGGGCCAAGCAGTGTTTTAATTAATAGTTTCTGTGTGATTATTTCGGTTCTGGGCGGCTAGGACGAATAAGTGGCCTCCTTGTAACAGGTGATATCGACCATATGGCCAGAAGTCAAGTCTGCCCTCGTGGGACTAAGTTACGGGCATTTGCACCAAGAGAGAAGTTATTTTACTAATGATTGTGTTTATGACTGAACCTTGATACCATGATAGACTCATTTATCCATCTGAAGAAGGGACTGCATTTATTTTTTCCTTGGGATTTGAATCACTTCCCTTTTGCATAGGCCATCATAACACTTGTGTTCCTATTAAAGGCAAATATGGGCTTATGTTCTATAAGATACTAGAACTACTAATCCTATGGGTCTCTTTTCAAGCTATTCTCTAGAATTTTCTGATGTAACCAATAGTACAGGACATAGTTTGTATCTCTGTTCTTGGTGTTTTTGGGGGGCAGGATATTACATAGAATGCTTTCTCTGTTCTAATATAAATTGCTTGCTTATAGGGTACTCATCAAATGAGAACTAAATTTATCTACATCTCAAATCAAAACCATTTGGATATCCTACAATTGAAAAACAAAAAAGGGTGAGATAGATGCCAGAACACAGTCCAAGAGGGGAGTCATGTGAGGGTAATTCTGAGTTCTTATGAGAAAACCCCTCAAGAAAACAAGAGTCTGTGACCCTAGTTTCTTCAATTATGGAATTGTTCTTGGATTGTGGATAGGAGCAAGTTTACTTTGACTGTTGTTATTCATATGCCTCTATGGAAAAACATGTGTTTTTTTGCTATGTGTGTCTTGTCCTTGTGATTGCACACCTTGCTCAGGTGATGCTTCTTAGCCCTAAGAGTATAAATTGTCTGATGCTGTGAATAAAGTTGGCTATTGTATGTGACTTTAGTTTGCCTCATTTTTATGCCCCATTCTCCCAGACTCATGCCATTAACTAGAGCCGTAAACAGACAATATACTGAAGAATAGTAGAAGGTAAGGATGAAAAAAAAAAACCTTCAAATTTCAGTGACATTCCTGAGCTGCTCAAAGAAATGTAGAATTGGAGCTTGGGAGATGGCCCACTTACTAAAATGCTTGCTACACAACAATTAGGACTGGACTTAGGTTCACAAGATCCACATAAAAATCAAGGCATGATGGTGTGTGCTTGTAAATCCATTTGTATGGAGACAAAGATAGGATTTTCTTTGGGGCTTACTGACCATCCAGCTTAGCCTAGCCAGTGAGCCCCAGTGAGAGTTGCTTAAAACACAATGTGGATGGCAAAGAATGACACCCAAGGTTGACATCTAGTCTCCACATGTATACACATGAACACACACACATATACAGAGGGAGAGAGGGAGAGACAGACAGAGATGACAAAGAGACAGAATACTAAGATTGAAGCCAGTCATGGTGGCTCATGCTTATGATCCTAGAGTTTAGGAGGGTGAGGAAAGAAAAATTGTAACAAGTATGAGGCCAGCCTTAGCCACAGTACTAATTCCAGTCCCATAAATGCTATAGAGAGAAACACTGTCTGAAAAATGAATAAAATTCAAGGTCTGCTTATCTCTGGACTTTACCCATTGTTAGTTGTTTCTCTGCTATAGCCAGAAGCATTCCCAAGAGATACCCAAGCTCTCAACCTGATGGCTAGTTTCTATACTGAAATTGTCATATGCCCAAACCACACCCTTATTTATTTTTTGTAGCCTTCCCAGCTTGATGTGGGATTACCCTCTGTATGCTGTGAATATCACTGGTGAATAAAGAAACTGCCTTGGCCTGTTGATAGGGCAGAACTTAGATAAGTGGGGAAAGCTAAACTGAATGCTGGGGAAAGGAGGCAGAGTCAGAGAGAAGCCATGTAGTCCCACCAGAGACAGATGCTGGAACTTCAGCTGGTAAGCCACAGCCATGTGGTGATGAACAGATTAATAGAAATGGGTAAAATTAAGATGTAAGAGTTAGCCAATAAGAAGCTTGAGCTAATGGGCCAAGCAGTGATTTAAATAATACAGTTTCTGTATGATTATTTTGGGGCTAAGTGGCCCGGAACAAACAAGCGCCCCCCCAACACCAGCTCTTACATTTCTCTCTCCACAGTGCTAGATGTAATTATTCTTTTTTTTGACCTTTTTTAATTTTATTTTTTTTCTCATGATATTTATTGAGCTCTACATTTTTCTCTGCTCCCCTCCCTGCCTCTCCCCTCCCTCCTTCAACCCTCCCCCAAAGTCCCTATGTTCCCAATTTACTTAGGAGATCTTGTCTTCTTATACTTTCTACTTCCCATGTAGATTAGATCTATGTAAGTCTCTCTTAGTGTCCATATTGTTGTCTAGGTTCTCTGGGATTGTGGTTTTTAGGTTGGTTTCCTTTGCTTTATGTTTAAAAACTGCCTATGAGTGAGTACATGTGATAATTGTCTTTCTGTGTCTGGGTTACCTCACTCAAAATAATTCTTTTTAGTTCCATCCATTTTCCTGCAAAATTCAAGCTGTCGTTATTTTTTTCTGCTGTGTAGTACTCCATTGTGTAAATGTACCACACTTTTTTTTTATCCATTCTTCGATCGAGGGGCATTTAGGTTGTTTCCACTTTCTGGCTATGACAAACAAAGCTGCTATGAACATAGTTGAGCACCTGTCCTTGTGGCACGATTGAGCATCCTTTGGGTATATACCCAAAAGTGGTATTACTGGGTCTTGAGGAAGGTTGTTTCCTAATTTTCTGAGAAATCGCCACACTGACATCCAAAGGGGTTGTACCAGCTTGCATTTCCACCACCAATGCAGAAGTGTTCCCTTTTCCCCACAACCTCTCCAGCATAATTTGTCATCAGTGTTTTTGATCTTGGCCATTCTTACAGGTGTAAGATCGATCTTAGAGTTGTTTTGATTTGCATTTCTCTGATGACTAAGGATGTTGAACATTTCCTTAAGTGTCTTTCAGCCATTTTAGATTCCTCTGTTGAGAGTTCTCTGTTTAGGTCTGTACTCCAGTTTTTTTTTTTATTGGATTACGTGATCTTTTGGTGTCCAATTTCTTGAGTTCTTTGTATATTTTGGAGATCAGACCTCTGTCTGATGTGGGGTTAGTGAAGATCTTTTCCCATTCTGTAGGCTGTCGTTTTGTCTTGTTGACCATGTCCTTTGCTTTACAGAAGCTTTTCAGTTTCAGGAGGTCCCATTTATTAATTGTTTCTCTCAGTGTCTGTGCTGC